>NIPM01000216.1:214578-301288 GCA_002738285.1 Holacanthella duospinosa | reverse complement strand
GTTTGTTTACTTTACAATTATTTTAAGAAGTTTTTAACTTTAAGCAGTATCGATTTAAAGTGAAAATGAATAAGACTGAAGTGAAGAGACGAAAGAATTTCTCGAGTTCAGAAGATGAGGTTGTTAAACGTGAAGTAGAGCTGCGGAAAAGTATCCTCTTTGGATCATTCACTCAGTCATTGACAAAGGAAAGAAAGGATACCCAATGGGAAGCAATTACTACAAATTTAAACAAAGTATCTAAAGTGGTTCGTACGACAGACGAGATTAAGCAAAGGTGGAACAATTTGAAGAAAAACGCAAAGAAGAACCTTGTTCTAAAGATGAATAAAACAAAGATATCAAAAACAGGCGGAGGCGAAGCCGATGAGCCCTTGAATTCGGACGATGTACGGATGCTTGGAATCATCGGAAAGGTTGCTGTCAGTGGGATTGAAGACGGCTTTGACACCTCAACCTTTACAAGCAATAATAAAATACTCTAATTTGATTCCAAAATTATTTACTCAAGCTTGATTTCTATCTCACTAGGTACACCGGAACGAAATATTAATTCTATGACGGGAAATTCCTTCATAATTCCAAGCGGGGTTGGAGTTGATGAATTAAATGCTCTGTCACTTATTTCTGCTGGTAGCCCAAGTGACACGATAGAGGCTCTACGAGAATCACACTTGCTCGAATCACCCAAATCCAAATTTTCGACATTAATTAGTAAGTTTTAAGCAATTCGATTAAAATGTGATCAGTTGGAAGAAGTATATTTTTCCACTATCAGAAAAAGCAAAAAAAATCAACTAATTGACAACTTCTGGATTTACAGAAACGTATTCTTGAGGAGATGCGAAAGGGAAACTCATTATCGGAGCAGCGGTTAGCCGTGGAGAAAAGAAAATTGAAAGTTTTTGAGGATTTACTTGCACTAAAGAAGAACCGTATCACGTTTATAGAAGCAGTTGAATAGATAAGAATTTACACTTTATAATTTTAAATTTTAAAGTAATTAGAAACTACATTATTTTTAGTAATCACTCCACACTCCCCATCGAATATGCCAGTAGGGGCGATCATTTCATCGTGATAGTTGTCGACGAAATTGATGTCGTCTTCATTATCCAGTACAACGTTCCTTCCAATACAGTAGTTATGAAGGATGATGGATGTAAAAATTAATTTACACGCCTAGAATTATTGAAGGTTTGTTAATTTTTTTAAATTAAAAAAATTCTAATTTTATAAAATTAAAAAAATTCTAATTTTATAAAATTAAAAAAATTCTAATTTTATAAAATTAAAAAAAATTTTTTTTTGTTTTATATTATTTTATAAAATGTTAGAAAATTCTTCTTTGTCAAATAAAATCTTTACTCTTGCGAAGATTTTATTTGAAAAAGCAGAATTTGAGGAAATTACTTTAGGAGGTTTATAGCATAGTTGACCTCCACTTTTATCCATACTACGAAATCTTGATTTCCAAATACCAATTGATCTCTCTATTATACTGCGGCTGATTTTAAGGGCCAAGGTGTACCTGCTCTCTGCTGCAGTAGTTGTATCTCTAATCGGTGTGAGCATAAATGATTCACAAGGATATCCAGAATCTCCTACAACAACTTAATTACTTAATTAGTTCAATAGTGATATTTAACTTAAACTTTTACCAAGTAACCAACTCTCCCCAAATTCTCCAGCCATGAACCTATCCCGAAGAGAACAATTGTTCCAAATGAATGAATCATGAGTAGCTCCTGGATATTTCACGACCGCGTCCAAGAAACTATTGTTGGGGGAGCAAACTAATTGGACATTAATTGAGTGATAACCTTTTCTATTAACATAAATTGGTTCATCTTCGGTAGGCCCTTTTATTGCAACTTGAGATCCATCTATGACTCCTATCACATTTGGCATTAATCCCAAATCAAAAAAATAAAGCCTTAGACAAATTCAGGGATTCCAAGTCACTGGGGAAACTTACAAAATCGGCTGCATGGTTATTACATAAGGTTGTACTAAATTCCTCCAGAATTCCACTCATAGAGGACTGAGATATCCCACCCACTGTACCTTCAACATTGGAATGAGCCGGAACGAAAGAAACTTAACGAGACCAGTAATTTAGTTGATAGCATGATTGCGCTGGGTCAAGGGGCTGAAGTCTGGGGCCAAATAAGTCCAGAAGTTCCAGCACATTCACTAGAGGCAATCCACAGTGTTTAAGTACTTCGTAGTTTGTTAAGCTTTCGAGCCTTGACCTTTGCTTGAATACTCTCACTCTAAAGTCAGGAGGGATGAACGGTAGAGCCATGATTAGATCACTTCACAAACAAAGAAAGTTTGGAAATGAACTAACCAAAGGTTAACCATCCTTCCGAGCATGGTTAACTTTTTAGTTAAAGTTTACAAAAATATTCTGGTTAACTTTTTTTCTAGGTACGGATTCGATTAGACTTTTTGGTTAACCAATGGTTAACCATAAACCTTTGGTTAACTAGCTACCAAAATCCAGCCCCAGGTGTTTTATTTTCAGTCTGTGTCACAGACTCTGTGGTCGTAGCAATGCCAATGACCTCTTTACCGTTGATACCTGCATGGCCATTAGGAACGAGCAAAAATAAATTCTTTTACTGCTTGTGTTGTGCGTCAGCTGTTGCTGTGGGTGCAAAAAGTTAGCAGAGCATTACCATAAAAATAGCAGATCAGCAGATCAGACCGTAAAGTTAGCACCCTAGCACCATAAAGGGAACAATTAAAGGAAATGCACTCCCCGCGGAATTGGGTAAGTGATACCTCAATCGATTGGAAATTTCATGCAGATTACGAATTCATTAGTGGCGGTCAAATCTTGCAAAATTTTTGCAAATTTGTTCAAAAAAGAATTTTTTTTCGCACTGTCTTACCCAAATATTCAAGTGGAATTGGATAAACTATACCTCAATCGATCAGAAATTTCACGTAGATTACAAATCTAACATTCGTTCATGGCGGTCAAGTCTCATTTTGTAAAATTTTGTAAATTTGTGCCAAAAAAAAAAATTTTTTTTTAAGTGACTTTTTAAATGTGCCGGGAAAAAATTAGGTATTCCGAGGTATTCCGAGGCACCTCAAATTATGATGAAGTTTATTTTGTAGACTAATAATGGGGTAGCTTATCACAAATATGAAAAAAATTTCACCGGAAACGCATAGAAAAAAAGTTATGAATTATTCAAAATGGAACAAAAATAGGATTTAATATGTATTCGTTGTTAGAATTAGGATTTGTTAGCTTGTTAATCAATAAAATATTTCATCAGTGTTTTGTTATTAAGCAAAAAAAAAGGCGGCGCGCAATCTTCGGCGCGCATCGCGCTCCTCCGTTAGCTGTTGAATAAGCCTTCGGCTCGTTCAAACGCCGCCGGGAAAAATGGTTTGAACTACCTGAACGCGATATCTGTTACAGGTATGCAGTCACACTCCACTAACACAATCCAATTGTGAATGTTACCGATCCGTGTATGCTTGAATACGTCTATTAATTACCTAACAAAAACATTGAGAAAATACCCTCTCAATCTACGTAATAGCAAGGAAAATATTTCTCAATTTTGAAAAATGCAAAACTTTTTTTTTATGACAATTATTTTCATATTCGTGATCAGCGACCTAATATTAGTCTACATAAAAAATTTCATCCAAATCCGATATGCTTCCGAATACCAAAGTTTTATCTTTTTCAGTTCGACTAATGATTTATATCAGATTCGTAATACGCGTGTAATTTCTGATCGATCAACCTTTCACTTGCTCAAATACGGACAAATACATATAGGTAAGTCATAGCAGAAAAAAAAATTTTTTTTGGCACAAATTTGCATAGTTTTTGCAAAGGTTGAGTTGGCCGCCAACAATATGCCAGATTCGTAATCTATATTAAATTTCTGATGGATTTAGGTATCACTTACCCAATTCCACTTAGATATTTGGGTAAGACAGTGCAAAAAATAATTTATTTTTTGAACAAATTTGCAAAAATTTTGCAAAATTTGATTTGACCGCCACTAATGAATTCGTAATCTGCATGAAATTTCCAATCGATTGAGGTATCACTTACCCAATTCCGCAGGGAGTGCGTTTCCATTAAATGTTCCCTTTATGGTGCTAGGGTGCTAACTTTACGGTCTGATTTGCTGATCTGCTAATTTTATGGTAATGCTCTGCTAACTTTTTGCACCCAGAGCAACAGCTGACGCACAACACAAGCAGTAAAAGAATTTATTTTTGCTCGTTCCTAATGGCCATGCCGGTACCTTAACACCACATGCTGTAGCAGTTGCCTGAATAGCATTACTATTATAGAACCAAAGTTTGAATACACTGTCACGTGGTTTTAGTGTCTGCGATTTTCATATTCTCAGGACCGGAATATTGGCGGTATTTTAAGGCGCGAAATTAAAACAACACAAATTTCCAAATTAATTATATTTGTCATTTGTTTCATCTGATTACTCATTTAAGTAAGTTTAATAGTTATAGTTGATTTGTTCTTGTTGCATTTCATTGTTCATAAAATGAAAACAAACCCTCTCCAAAACGAACCTACAGAAAGAGGGGTGGTTATGTTAACAAATTTTTCTATTTGGAAGAAACATGGACTTCCCCAGATCAGACTAGAAACCCATTTAGCAAATTTTTTTGGAAAATAAAGAAATATAGGACTTTCCGACGTAAATGGAAATACTGGAGGTTTTAAAGTAGATGGAAGTGAATGCGTAAGGATTATGATGAATCAAGCAACCATTTCAAACTATATTTTTATTAAGCAGAGGCCGTGTTATAATTTGGAGGGAGGCGGGTGTCGAAAAATTTCAAAGTTTTTTTTTCAAAAAATTTATTTTCTAGTTTTTTGTATTTCTCCACGAATCATGACATTTAAAGACTTTTGAGACAGATTTTACAAAAAAAAAAAAAAACACTTTTTTTGAAATTTTTTTCTTCTGTTTTGAAAAAAAAAATTTTTTTTTTTTTGCAAAATGGTCTTAAAAGTCTTCAAATGTTATGATTCGTGGAGAAATGCAAAAATCCAGAAAAAAAAATTTTTTGTAAAATTTAATACACCTACCTTATGTATACCCCAACCGGATTCTGAGATGGATGAAGCGATGGAAATAAGTTAAATGTAAGAATTTATTATTATTAACTAGGTTGATAAGTTTGATTAGGCAATCCTGACTTTGCTTACGACACTGGTACCTTAACCATATCCCAGTGTATTCAAACTTTGGTTCTATAATAATTCCAATCTTTTCCACAACTTGCTTGCTATGCGGTTTCTTGTACCCACCCTACTCCTTGTATACAACCTCCACTTAACTTCAACTTAATTAAAAACTATTTCACATTTAGCACTTTTTCTGTTTGAATTTTTGATGGCATGGTCAAAATAAAACAAACAGTTGACAGTGTGACTTGTTTAATTTGAGAATTTAACTTCCCAAAGTCACTGCTTAAAATTTGAAATGATAACACGCGCACATCTCGCAAGAAACAACAAATATCTCGCGGCGAGAACTTGGAAGGGCTCAATGCTATTTGGTTCGAGAGTAGATGTCCTTCCCACCGCATGTGTTCAACCAGCTTAAAATTGCATACTAATCTATTTGCACAAATTTATAATAAGATATTTCTCAAATAATTTCCTCAAATTAGAACTCAGTTCTATTTGTGGATGAGAAAGATTTTCTGAAAAGACTTTTCAAGAAAACTTTCTGCGATGTTACATGGAAAAATTCTACTTGACACTAAACGTTCCAACTGTTCAAAGTTTTTATTCCCATGTATTAGAAGGCATAAGAAACGAGTATGTAAGTATGCGTTTATGTGTGTATGTTTGTAATGTATGTGTGTATGTGTGTATGTAATTAGGGGTATTGCGGATACCATATCCGGCAGATTTGCCGGATATAGGGTATCCTACGTTTATTCATTTCTGGATATCAGATTTTCGGCGCTTTTTGATTGCCGGATATCAGATATCCAGCGTTTTTTGATTGCCGGATATTGGATATACGGCGTTTCTTGATTGTCGGATATTGGATATCCGGTATTCAACTTATTTTTGATATTCGTCTATTCAAATTATTTATTTGAAATTATTCTTGTAGTATATATTTCTAATTCTGACTTGATTCTGTCCTCCAATTAGTTTCTTTTTTAAACAAATAGAGTATACCAGTAACCGTTAGATTTGTTAGCCGCGCAAATTCTGTGCGAAAATTTTAGTTCTAAAGTAATGTGCTTGATAGCAGCACCACGCTATGTCACTCTTATGCCCTCACAACCAGACTTAAATAACATTCTGTATGTATGTGTGTAATGTATGTTTAACTAAAAAAAATAACCTTTTGAATCTGAATTTTTTCTTTCACAGAGTACCCGATTTTGGAATCTGTGTCATTGTCAGCTCCTTCTGCTATTAAAAATATTATAGCTATCTAGGAAACAAATTCAAAGGAAATTCCTCCGAGAAACCAACAATGATGACATTTGTGAATGAAGATTAGGTTATGGTAAAGTGTGAATTAAAAGTAAAGCTTCCACAAAGCTTTTATAAACTACCCAAGACGAACCTAATTCAATTATATAAGTAGTGTTGTTTCATGAAGGTTGAATTTGATGCGTAATTCAATCACCTTTTAGTCATTTATACAATATTATAAAACTAGTTTTTGTTTCATCGATCATTAAGTCACAATAATTCTGCAAGTCGATATATAGTGTTTCATAAATAAAATTGTTATTATAAAATGGATAGCAATCAAGAGGAACCGTTCATAGTGATGACAAATAATTTTTACGGGAAGCAGACAGAAATTAAAGCATATCAGGTTGATAACGAAATGAAAGTTTAAAAGTGAAAATAAAACGAAAACAGTATTTTCTGAAAAAATTTCAAGAATCAAATTGAATCTTACTGTTTTTTTACATACAGTAAAGTTCGGTTATAGTGACACTGTTTGATTTTTAAACTGAGTGTGTTGACTAAAACTCACTCTAAGGTCCCAACTAAGTCGGGTACATAAATGGTCAAACAAGAATAAAAACAATTCATTGCGGAATTTAGAAATATTTCATGCCTGTTCACTTTAACCGGCTAAAATGACTCTCGGGACGGCAGCTTTGGTTCACTAAGACCGGAAGTTCAGCTTAGCCGATTTCATTATAACCGGACTACTTAACACATAATCTCCCATTTGCTTGGCAGGGCCCGGACAGTATGGTTTGCTATAGCCGGACTCACTATAGCCGAACTTCACTGTAGTAGGTTCTCAATAATCTCCCAATTATCTGTCTCGTTCGACTCAAAGTTGTGAATCAGAAACTCCAATATTCCCGTTGATTTAGTCACTAATTTCTTTGTGTTTCATACAACTCATAATGGTAGCATCAATTGTATATGATCTAGCTGTCAGTCGATACTGGTAATTTATTTATTAAATAGAAAAATCAATAAGGAACTTTTATTTTAACCTATACTAGCTTTAATTAAATCCAGTTTGAAACTCTGATAGACTCAGTATGTTTAAGACTTACAAACAAGTTTTGGATTAAAAACCCGTCCGGGTCTTACAACCAAGGTCGGTTACAAGACCTCTTGGATATAAGACCTAAAGTGTTTGCCTCCCTTTTGTAACTATATCGAGAGTTGACTGTATATCATTTGAATTAAATAAAAAAAATTCATAAACCCATTATAGTTCCATTGAAATTGCATATCAGCTAATTGAATTCAATAGAATTCAAAAACAGCTTTACAGTATTTGCTTATATATATTATATCTTCTAACATATTGCATATTATAGAATCTCTAGTCTAATGCAAGAAATTAAGAATTTGAGATTCAGCATTTAAAAAAACATTGTTTTGCATTATACATATATTTAAAAGTAATTTTATGTTAAATCAAACTCGATTGAATAAAACTAGAAAGATTTGAGTTGATAGTTTTTATCTGAAATTTAACAACATTTTCGCAAAGATGATTTTCTCACAATCCTCGCAAAGGCTGTATCAAATTATTTGTTCATAAACTAGTATATTCACATTTTAATTAAATTTATAGCTAATGCTTTCATGGATTTTATCAAAATGACACCTGTGCATTGTTTCTTAATGCTGTTGAACATACTCTTGGTTTGCTGCTGCTCAAGCTCAGCGGAATAGTGTTTTTATTATGCTTACCTTTGAAGCAAATGATATTATTAAGGATATTTCCACNAAGATGATTTTCTCACAATCCTCGCAAAGGCTGTATCAAATTATTTGTTCATAAACTAGTATATTCACATTTTAATTAAATTTATAAGCTAATGCTTTCATGGATTTTATCAAAATGACACCTGTGCATTGTTTCTTAATGCTGTTGAACATACTCTTGGTTTGCTGCTGCTCAAGCTCAGCGGAATAGTGTTTTTATTATGCTTACCTTTGAAGCAAATGATATTATTAAGGATATTTCCACTAACTAGAAATTGAGTCTTGAGCCAATATATAAGACTATGTTTCTAATAAAATTATTACGGAGTAAGCCACAATTGAGGTTTTCACCTTGCTTATCATCCATTGAAATATTTACCGACAAACAATAATTACTATAGAGTAATACAAACTGTTTTCATTATTTAAAACTTACGTGGTCTNTGAGGTTTTTACCTTGCTTATCATCCATTGAAATATTTACCGACAAACAATAATTACTATAGAGTAATACAAACTGTTTTCATTATTTAAAACTTACGTGGTCTATTCTGCTTGCCACGCTCAAGAAAATATAACAGGTCTCGATCAATGGAAATATTTTCTTCTAGAATATATCCATCTGATTATCTTTTCTCCACTTTATACATGGAAACGAAATAGAGCAAAAGACTAAATATTAGGTTTCAATATATAAAATCCTAGAATTTGTGCACTTTTGTCTGTACTTTTGAATCCATCTGACTACTAGCAGTAAGCATAAACTTTTAGTTGTCATTTTAAAAAGAATAAAAGTAAAAGAAGCAAACATATAATAAACGGACAACTTAAATGAAATTTTGCAGAGATTAAGTTGTCATAAATTGGGCACTGCACTGGGGTAATTATCCCAGCCCACCGTCGTTTCAAAATTAGGGTGTTATATGTATGTGATCTTACAACAGATATAAAACCAGGCTTCTCTCATAATTAGGATATCAAGGGAGGTAATTCTTTCTGAAACGAATGAGATTTTGCTCTACCCATGCGAGAGAGATCTTACCATTTCCAACTTGCACATGAGAGAAAGTGGAAAGGTGGTAATGATAGGGAAATTCAATGTTGCAAAGCTTGCTCTGACATGTACCTCATCTTCCGCCTGTGAATTTGAGAATTTAATCATTTAATCTTTAAATAAATAATTAAAATCACCGAATTTATTCTTATAAAATCTTGGTTTTTTAAATCTAATTGATTAGCTTCACTGTTCATGGAAGAAAAATATTTCTAAATGAAAATTTTTGAAAACGCATGTATTTTTTAACCTTACCTTCTACACTGGACACACCAGTACAACTTTTCACACTCCCTTCGGGTTTAGTTCCATCAACTAGTGATGAACTAAATCCGATAGCCTNTTTAACTTTACCTTCTACACTGGACACACCAGTACAACTTTTCACACTCCCTTCGGGTTTAGTTCCATCAACTAGTGATGAACTAAATCCGATAGCCTTCTCAGCTCGGTTTCCCTCTGAGACATACTCGACGAGGACGAATCGGATTGACTTTAAACTTCACTGCGGACGTGAACCACATGATTCCGTACTGGAGAATTTCCCACAGTAGGTACATGCATGGGGAAGATTTTCTCTCCCTTTTCTAGTTTTTGCTTATCAAGATACGCAATATTTGAAACAACTATACGAGACTTACTCGCTTTTACAGTGAGCTGTACCAATCCGCATGTATCAGTTTCACCTGGAATTGTACTCATTGACAAAACTTTTTTCGCCCTTAAAACTTCAAGATTCATTTCGCTAACTTTTTTTCAGTTGAGTTTTGATTTTTTCTCAATTGGATGGAAAATGTACCCAAAGATCAATGCAGCAACATTTGTTAAAATTAAAAAAGAACTTGTTCGTTAACTAAGAACAAATTACTAGTAAAGATTCCTCAGTAAGATTTCCTCATTCTGAGCCATTACATAATGCAGACCATCTTCTAGCACACTTGGAAAACTTTCTAAAACTACGTTCCACTAATATCCTGCGTGTACTCGCTCGGGAGCGAGGTATATGCAGGTTTTCAAATTTACAATTTCTAGTAAAAGAGTTCCCGATGTTTCCGAACGTCTATGATGCACAATGACTCGGGTAGGAATCAGTTACATTGACTCCGGTGAGTAAATTAGCTTTCCTGAGCCGTTTTTCATAAAACATTACCATATCGCTTACTCCAATTGGACATTTCATAAAGAAAAATCACAATTTATATAACATTGTTTCATGAAAATTACTGTAAAATCAACATAATTGTAGAATGAATTTTTCGAATTGTCAAACTAAAAATGACAATTGAAAATTCGACATAAAATTGTTCCTGCAAAATTGTTTTCAAAAATTTTCAAATCAAGTTCGAATAGCTGAACTTTCAAAAGAAATTTATCTTACTCTCATGCATAAGAGCAGGTTTACAAAAACTACCCAGTAGGATAAGAAATTTTAAGAAAATGTGTCCACTGATTTACAACTACCACCTAAACCAATTTTGACACAAGAAAAGTCTCGACGCCGGTGAATATTTTACTCAGATATTTGAATTTGTTACAAAAGTAACTCAAAACTTCAGCCTGATAAATATATGATAAAAATACTATTTCCAGGAAACATAAATTACCAGTGATTTTGACACGGTGACAAGGTGAAGTAGCTGCAGTTATGATGTATACTGTTCAGATGACGATTCCGGTTGAATAACGGTTAATATTACAAAAAAAAAATTTTTTTAACCGGTTTTTTACTACTTTCTGGCGTGCTTTATAAAACTAATAAACCACAATTTTTGTACTTTTAAATCCGAGACTTGCTGCTGAGTAAGCCCGGATTTTTACTTATTTATATATTTTTCTTGCTCTATCTAATCCATCTCAAACTTGGGGCATTCCGAATTTGACCTTTCTAACAAGAATTCTCGAATTCCACACTAAAAATTATTTTTTCCATATTTTTTACTTTTGGCACACATTTACGTATTTCTGATGTATTCAAAACAATTTGTCGAGACAATTGTAAATTGCGAGATAAACGTAGGTTACAGAAGGTTTACTTCTTATGAAACGTATAGTTTATCTTTAACATTCGTGCCATTACGCTCATCTGATAACCATTCATCTAACCTTTGAACTCAAGTTTGCTTCGGATTTTATTTGAAATGTATATTAGCTCAACTTCAAGGAATGAGTATAAATGCCTAATGTTTCCCACTAGTGTGCTTTATGAGTCAAACTAAGTCGGAGTCAACTCCTGACTTCGATTCCGGAGTTGCTTCAATATTCTCTGGAGTAAGAGTCAGTGACACCGGAGTGGAAGCTCCTCGCTTTGGAGTCTGAACCAACTCTCCTAGAGTCAACTCCAGAGTCAAAAAATTTTCTTATCATAAACGTTGACTTATCTTGTTCTAACATAGAGACACGACAACGAATTTTAAATACGCGATGACAATTTTGATATTCGCGATTGACGCAAAAGTCTTCACATAGATTCGCGACGAGAGTTTTGTCAAGCGCGATGTGATTTTTTAGATATTTTATCGTTCCTAGGAACGATTCGCGCATATCTGTTCGAAACAGAAATTTTTTGTAACGATACACGATTTTGTAATGATGAGAGATGATGAGTTTAAAAAGGAAGAATGAAGTATGACCCTTGTGTGTTTCCACCTTAAAGTAAGCTCTCATGGCCGCTCGTATATGAGCTTCGAGCGATTTTTATGATCGTCGAGCGTCGAGCTTCACGCGTTGAGCTTCCGAGTTCCGGCGTCCGCAGCGAAAACAATTCTTATGAAACCTCAAGCGAAAAGCGAGATACTAGAGGAATTTAAATATTACGTTTAGGTCTGAACCGACCTAATTTTTCTCGACTTTCACACTTTCGGTTTGAGTCTGAGTTTGTTGTAACTTAAGAGGCTAAAATATTAAGTCCAGACCAACATTTGGCTTGATTGGTTGGATGCTTAGATTAACCACCAGTAAAATTTAAGAAAACTAGTTACGATTTTAATACTTTAGATGACCACTGTTTTTTAAACTTCCGGTTTCATAAAAATGATATGCTAAAATTATGAGAATGTTTAATTAGCATCCACAGAAAATGGATTAACTGACTGTTCCTACCGAAACAGCCAGATCGTACTTTCGATTTTTTTTCGAAATTCAACCTTTTTTAGACCCAATTCTTAATTAATTATTAAAAACATTACGTAATTTACAATTAAAACTGATACAAATGAAACTAAAACTTAAATAGTGCTTATAAACTGAAGAAAAACAAAAAAAACAAAACTCTTGGTTTGGACTTAATCTCAGACCTAAAGTGAGAGGGAATTAGGTCTNTTTTGAAAGACGGACTAAGTCTGGAGGAAGGACAAAGTCCTCCTACGTCAAATATTTTTGGCGCGAACCTCATAATTAGGTCTGGTACAGACCTAAACTTAATATTTAAATTCCTCTACACTGTCTTGAACAGCTGATCCTACTTTAGTTATCCTTTTAAATAAGACTTTTAAAATATTGAATAAAAATTATTTTATTCATTAAAATAAAAGAACTGAAAATTATTCAATTAATTTGTTACTGAATTGATTAATTTTATACATAATTAATGAAAAAATTAATTATTTACTGAATTATTTAAAATTACTCAAAATTTGAAGTTTAAACTATTTAAAATTCCCTCCAAGAAGGTGTTTAGGATACCTCAGTAGAGTAAAAACGCGTGAAGTTAGACGCAAGAAGTTCAAACTTATGAGCTTCCAGCTTCACGCGAACTTCGCGAGTAATGTTGACGCGCGTTTACTCAGGAGGGTCTGAAGCGAGATCGATTCTCATGCAAACGCTCTAACATCTGCGAATTCGCGTAAACCGAACGCTCGAAGCTCTTGTAGGAGCGGCCATGAGAATTTACCTTTACTCAACAGAGAACCTGCCGAACCCTATCTTTGCTTCTCTACTTGTTCCATTGCTTTGTAGTATACTATTTGGTTCTTAAGTAGTCTTCACTTGTTATCTCAACTGAATTCAAAAAGTGAACACTACTTAAGAAACAGATGACTCATTTTTTATTTCAGTCGCAATCGTAGCTAATGCTATGTGAAAGTAAGCGGGATTGAGTTTACGATTGCACATTCGTCTTTGTAACCATGATTCAGAATAATCGTCGTCGCGTTTGTAAAATTCACTATCGCGACTCTATGTGCATATACCNTCAACTGAATTCAAAAAGTGAACACTACTTAAGAAACAGATGACTCATTTTTTATTTCAGTCGCAATCGTAGCTGATGCTATGTGAAAGTAAGCGGGATTGAGTTTACGANGCTGATGCTATGTGAAAGTAAGCGGGATTGAGTTTACGATTTGTAACCATGATTCAGAATAATCGTCGTCGCGTTTGTAAAATTCACTATCGCGACTCTATGTGCATATACCCTAAGTACCAGTGTGGTTTGGTTTAAACCAAGTGGGTTTAAGTACTTGCTTTAAAAAAACAATTTGTTAAAATCATAATTNACCAGTGTGGTTTGGTTTAAACCAAGTGGGTTTAAGTACTTGCTTTAAAAAAACAATTTGTTAAAATCATAATTCGTTGAAGTCAGAAAAATAGTTACTAAAAATGAACTAGTTTTTCCCTCTGACAACGTAAATAAATAAAAAATGGGGAAATTTTCGTTTTACATATGAGATTCCGGGCGGACAAGAAACGAACAGAATTTAGCTTAGTCTNACCAGTGTGGTTTGGTTTAAACCAAGTGGGTTTAAGTACTTGCTTTAAAAAAACAATTTGTTAAAATCATAATTAGTTGAAGTCAGAAAAATAGTTACTAAAAATGAACTAGTTTTTCCCTCTGACAACGTAAATAAATAAAAATGGGGAAATTTTCGTTTTACATATGAGATTCCGGGCGGACAAGAAACGAACAGAATTTAGCTTAGTCTAATAAGGACTCTAAACTTTGGTGTATAAAACACAGTTAATCGCGCCATCATGCACTGTGAAAATTTGAGTAAATAATAAATAATAATTAATTACAATTTCACCTAACTTTTGAAACTTGGTGAACAATCAAATTTAAAAAAATGTTAATTTTAATCAAAAGTTGATTTAAAACAATAAAAACCTAATTTTAACAAAACACTTCACCCTGCCAAGTACCCTACGCCAGGTTATAATATTCTCTGTGCATAAATTTTTGAAATACAGTAAATTTCTGCTTTAACACTATATTGCAAGCCGAAAAGTGATCTTAGAACCATCTCTGATGAAACGATTTACTCCAATGCTAAATGCATTAAGCTCGCTCCGAACATACAAAAAATATTCAGTTCCAATAAACGAGTTGGTCTGATGTAGGTAATCTTGTAACAGAGGTGCATTATATTCACTATTTATGAAATAATAAAAAGCGCTATTGTAGTCATTTAGACTTTTGGAGGCATTTTTAATACTTTTCCGTCATCGCTATCGCTGCATATATTAGCATTGAAAAAAAATAATTTTTTTGTATTAATTTAAAGGCACTAAAAAAAATTCTTTTTTGTTTTGACACCAGAGTCAGCTTCGGTTTCGGTGCGCTGACACCGGAGTCACTCCAAAAAATTTCGGATTCGGAGTCACTGGCTCCAGCAACTCTGAAGTACTTTTGGAGTCGTAGTTACTGACTCCGACTCCGTGGTCCGGGCCAAAACGGAGTCATGGAGAACACTATTTGCCACATATTGTCATTACCGTTGCCACTTATAATTGGTATCAGTTTGTAGTTATTCGTATGATGAAAAAACTCTTAATCTCTAAATAACAAGTTCATAATCTCTTTCCCTCAAGACCTACTAAGGTCACTTTCAGTTAGTAGTAGTGATCTAGCATCCATCTGAGTTGAATTGGAATTCATAAAATTTTATAGTGAATAATTTTGTGTCACATTGGAAGATTGTGGTTGATGCTGAGAGCCTTGATTCGCTCTATGTCGAGCACTTCCTCCCCAAGATACTGGATGCTCCAGTACAGTTACGTTCCAGATGCAGTAGAAAAACGAGCCCCCTTCCGTCCATCACATCTCGCTTTAGTCTCCAAATACAAGGCGAACGGGACGGTTGTTTTGGGTGGCGCATTTGCTCATCCGGTTGACGGCGCTGCCATTGTTTTCAAAGGAGTGGATCGAGAGACGGTCGAGGACTTTGTGAACAACGACCCATACGTTATCAACAAAATAGTATCCAAATATGTCATCCGAGAATGGACTGTGGTTGTTTCGTCGGAGTAGGATATCCTCTTTCACAAGCATCGATACAATTCTTATTAGCAGTATCAAATAAACAGTGCAATTCAAAACAAATAAAAAATTTCATTTTCATCCAACTTTGACTTTTCAGAATTTGAAATAAAAGAATGATTGAATAATGGTGAGAAATCAACTGCCATACCATACTCTTTCAATTATCCAATGCTAATTTGAATTTCAAGTTNAACATCGATACAATTCTTATTAGCAGTATCAAACAGTGCAATTCAAAACAAATAAAAAATTTCATTTTCATCCAACTTTGACTTTTCAGAATTTGAAATAAAAGAATAATTGAATAATGGTGAGAAATCAACTGCCATACCATACTCTTTCAATTATCCAATGCTAATTTGAATTTCAAGTTTTATTGCACCTTCAGAGTCGTTACAGGGCTGAAGGTACCTAGAAAATATCACATGAAAGTAAATTTTGAGAATATCACAGACACTTTCTAAGTCGAATTAAAGAACATGGTTCATAAGTTACTCACAACCATTTTAGAAGTCGTAGCTCTTTATAAGTGTCGTCCTACGGACGACGTTATGGGCTGATTGGAAAGTTGAGTAACAAAAATGAATATTCCACATNGAAAGTAAATTTTGAGAATATCACAGACACTTTCTAAATCGAATTAAAGAACATGGTTCATAAGTTACTCACAACCATTTTAGAAGTCGTAGCTCTTTATAAGTGTCGTCCTACGGACGACGTTATGGGCTGATTGGAAAGTTGAGTAACAAAAATGAATATTCCACATCATGGGTCAGGCTTCATTATTAGAAAGGTTAATCCATGATCAAACTGAAAATTTGGAATTAACATTGCGATTGGCATGGAAAGTGTTTGACAACAAATGCTAAATTATTTGATAAACACAAGATTCAGCATTTAGAAAAGTGCCGAAATCGATTTTTTGACCTTTTGACAAAAAAAAATACCCANTGCACATCATGGGTCAGGGTTCATTATTAGAAAGGTTAATCCATGATCAAACTGAAAATTTGGAATTAACATTGCGATTGGCATGGAAAGTGTTTGACAACAAATGCTGAATTATTTGATAAACACAAGATTCAGCATTTAGAAAAGTGCCGAAATCGATTTTTTGACCTTTTGACAAAAAAAAAATACCCATGCTAATCGAATTCATAATTTAAAAAATTTCATTTAATCATAAATTTACCTTAACAATCGTCACCCCAAACGTTTGCCACTATGACCATTATTTCTTCTCCTAATGCAGCTTTCAAACGAGACTATATCGAAGCACGTTTCTCAATTCAAAAATTAACAAGAGGTTTTCAAAAGCCCGTACTAACTTATGAACTACTCTGTATTTTTCTTTGTTGTCAATGGTTTAATTACTATTTTTATTATTCATGAGTTATCCCTTATCAAAGTTGTTGGTGACATTGTTATAAGAAATAATTTTATGCAGGGTGACAACATTTTTACAACTATGTTTATATGAGGCTTACAATAAGTTTATATAGACATCGATTGGGCACAAATGGCAAATAAAAATAGTAGTAAATATAATTAATCTATCAAATTTAGTTTCGGTAATTGCTAGATTTATTTAATGGAAAATGGAAGATCTTTTCAAGGCAAGTAGTCGTCAGCAGTAAATTTATGGTACGAGTAAAGCAACATCCGCTGATTGTAGCAGCCCTTTGCACTAGTGTAAAGTTAAGTTAAGAATATTTCAGGAGGCAATGAGCTGATACAATCAGCGGACGGTGCTTTGCTTCGAACCAAAAATCCATCAGCATTATGAAATTGTCAACCATCATGCGATGAAAGATTTTAAATTTGAATCCGAAATACTAGAGTTACGATATTTTACCTGACTGAATATGTTTTCGATGATTTTTTTTTGTTTTTCTTATTTTCACATAAAAGCAAACTATCAAAACGAAAAAAATTCAGAATGATAAACCGTCCAGCAGCTGTACAAATGCCTATCTATGAATTTTGAATTTTTTTGTGATNCGATATTTTACCTGACTGAATATGTTTTCGATGATTTTTTTTGTTTTTCTTATTTTCACATAAAAGCAAACTATCAAAACAAAAAAAATTCAGAATGATAAACCGTCCAGCAGCTGTACAAATGCCTATCTATGAATTTTGAATTTTTTTGTGATTTCATTGCGCGGGAAATTCGTCTTCTTATTCGAACGCACGTATACAGTTGCGGAAAGACAGTTGAAAAGTAAGATACGAAGTTAAAAAAACCAAGTTACCACTATCAATGTATCAAAAGTTATGAATTTTTGAAAATTGAAATTTTTGGATGTTTTTTTGAGACACCCATTTCTTTAATTTTTGTTCTAGTGATCGTAGACTCTTTATTTTTTACTATTTTCCACATCTTTTGCATGGTCTTTCTGAAACTGCTAATACTTTCCCATAAAAAATACCAGGCAAAATGCTGTTGACCATCAATTACAAAGACACTGCTTCCTCAACTAATGGTATAGGCCGAAAGCCTCTTCCAATGCCTTTGCTATTTGTTGTTGCACTTCAACTGATAGACTGATGATTTATGCTAAAAAATATAAAAGTTAATTCTCAGAGAGAATTTTTGTTTCGATAGTACCATAACGCCCATTTCTTTCCGAAAGGAAATTAAATGCATAAATTTGTCCATCGTACGCATATTTCAAAATCTTCACAAAATCAAACACTGACTTTTCTTCTGAAAACCTTTCGATTAGTTTTTCCCTGTAATTTGAACATGTCTGGTTGTATTCTCAAGAAGTTGAAATGTCTCATGAAAGGAAGTTTCTAGTGAAACTCCTTCCTTCACGTACCACAAGGCGTAAAATTATCGTATCAAAAGATGCTGTTTTTTTTATATTCCTGTTTAACCCAAAGATACCGTTGAAAAGTCCAGTACACAATTTGTATCCTTCACTGAATATTTCAAAAAAGAAGGTACCGAATATGTTCCGGTACCTGAATGTCAGTGATGAGAACCAAAATTTCAATTAATTCTCCACACCCAACGTTACACCTTCGAATTTTTTTAAGTGCTTCTTCTGAAAAATTATCCTTATCCTTCACCATATCCGTTGTAATGAGTGGGAAAGATTCAATTGTCTTGTAAAAATTTTTTTGAAAGAAATACATCTGATTTCTGAAACAAGGTATCATGTTGTTCATTTCAGCATATATGGAATACAAGCATGTGAGTACAGGTCTCATCATTGGGTAATGACATCCTAAAGTTTTCAGCTCTTCAAACTTCCCGTCAATTACCTTTTTCCAAGTTTTGTTGATGGAACAGAGGCTACTTGTATCGATGTTGACGCCTGCCATGTCACCTTCGTCGACTATATCATCGAATTGGACCATGATAGCAAGAAATTCAGTAAACCATTGAAAAAGTTTTCTAAAGGACATCTGCTGTTGGAAAAATCAGAGTCGAAGCAATGAGCCAGTCTAGAAATTTCTTCCTAATTTCCTCATCAGTGAGATCTTTGTGTAAATTTTGTAAGTGAATGACAAAATTTGTTAGGATTTGTTCTTGTTCTGCTGGCGTCATGAAGAAATAGTTTGGCTTCGGAAATGAGCTAAAAGTAAAACTAAAAATGAAAATTTTGACTATATAATAGTTACAGAATTACCCTTGAGGAAGAATAAAATTGATATGGTAGGGGTCTACCAATAGCTTGCGTGGATTTGCGTGAGATTGTGTTCCTCTTTTACACAATCTCACTCAAGTGGGATGGGTTTAGTGACTCTAACCAATGAGAGAGGATACAATTTCCCAAGCAAGCTATTGGTAGACCCCTAGTCTTTCGAGTCCAGTGGCCTTTCCGTATAGTTGATGATCGATATCTGGGTATCTAATTTTCAGTTTGATCGCAGTACCCTGAGGTGTGTCTGGTATCATCATCTTTACAAAAATACTATATATACTGTATTTGGATCTTCAGCTTTGGCAGAGCACATTGTTCGCTCAACATCACTAGAAATATTTGATATGAATTTTGATGAAAACTAAAAATCAAAATGGAACAAAATTTGGCAAAATCAGATTGATATACGTTTATACTAACTTAATACCAAAAAAATTACCAAACGATTACCTTCTTGAGAAAATTCAAGGATGAACACAATTAGTCACTAAAGTGGAAGTTAAAAATTTTTTCGCTAATTAAGTAAAAAAAAACTAGTCTAAGATGTAAAAAAAGAAAGAAAATACTATGTAACCCGTGTGCATATTGTGTAACTACCTTATGCGGTAGCTTTTCAAAAAAACTTTGTCTTCACAGCAATTAACGCTTTCACACTTGTACACTTTCGCAGAAATGTGAAGGAAAAGTGCGAAACTCCTCAAAAAGTATGACCANTTAACGCTTTCACACTTGTACACTTTCGCAGAAATGTGAAGGAAAAGTGCGAAACTCCTCAAAAAGTATGACCAACCAACGGGTGAACTCCAAAGAAACAGGTCTCACCCGAAAAAATTGTGCACTTGCGTACTTTATGAGTTTCACAGATTTCTAAACAAAACTGTGAAAAATGCCCCAAAATTCAAAACCCAAGAATCACATGACACAAAAGCTCAAAGTTTCCTTCTCATGCATACTTCAACAGAAAAGTGTGAAGTGAAGTCAGCTGTGCAAGTGTGAAACCATTGGGTAGACCGCTAATGATTTGCGTAGTATCTTATTTTCTACTAGTGAAAATCATGGCAAATTTACCCAAAGTTTGAAAATGTAGTGAATCCCGGTATGATCAAGCGGTCCAAATCAATCTGCCGAACAATAACATGGAAATGATGCGACAGTACACGACTTGATCAACAAAAAATTTTGTTAAGCATTATTCGACAGAATCTACATCGAGAAAGCTAAAAGTTAATTGCATAACTTATATTTGCTTCAGGCATTGTGTTACAAAGAAACATTNATCTACATCGAGAAAGCTAAAAGTTAATTGCATAACTTATATTTGCTTCAGGCATTGTGTTACAAAGAAACATTTTTGAAAATCTTCTTCACTTATGGTCTGAAGCAACTAGGCACGATGAGTTGGAGAATAACAATCTAGAACCACAAATTTTACAACTTATGCTAAGAGCCAAACGCATGCGCAAAAGCTGGACTTCACTATTTNACAATCTAGAACCACAAATTTTACAACTTATGCTAAGAGCCAAACGCATGCGCAAAAGCTGGACTTCACTATTTAACTTTTCCAAGAAACAAACAAGTTGCCATAGCGTGTCTTAAGAAAGAATTTAAATTTTTGGACTGAATATAAACCGGGTGACATTCCAGAAGAACGAGACTCGCCAAAAAATCTGCGATGAGTCAGGAAAATTTGAATCCTGATGCTTTTACATCACGTCATTTTACGTCAAATGGTAATGAAATACAAAATGCAATTAATTTTATTATTTCATTTTGACAACATAAACATAGACATCTCTCGTGAAATGATTAGAATTGAATAGTTGGATGAGAAAAAAAANTTTCATTTTGACAACATAAACATAGACATCTCTCGTGAAATGATTAGAATTGAATAGTTGGATGAGAAAAAAAATCTTTTTATGAACATTGAGTGAAATGAATTTATTTTTACCACTGTGGAATTTAGAGTAAAAGTAGGCCCAAATCGAGGAGCCCACCTCGTTCCATTTAAAGTATGTACGCACCAATAAATAAATGATTCTTAGATTAAATTGATTACTGCAGAAACATAGTTAATTTAGCCAACTAGTCTTTCATGTTGTTATATTCATAAAGCATATTATAATCATAAAAATAGTCTTTTATACATTTTTTTTTAAATTTCGAATTACCTTTTACTTGCTTGTAAAATTTTTATTTATTAAATAGCAGTGTCCGAAGCACACCTAAACGAAAATATGAGACATTAGGTAACTGGAAATTAATATAATATCAGACATCAGGGTGTTTAAAAATTCATTAAACTCATATTACTGTAATGTGCTTCTGTTATAAGATCTTCCAGTATAAAACCAACTCGGTTATTACAGTGGACCTCGCCTATAACGAACATTTAGGGACCAGGAAATTCGGTTCATAACATCCGATGTTTATTATAGCCGAATAATGAACAAATGTAAAATTTAAAGTTATGTTCATGACATCCGATGTTTTGACTTTTCTTAGTTCAATTATTTTCTTTTTCTAGATACTGCAGCCTCACAATCCAAATAAACCAAGAACTCACTTGAACAGAAAAAAATGTAGATAAAACTGTGTGGAATATCTTAAGAATGCTGCAATGATTTACTCACGATTTAGAGATGCTGTAACAGTGGATAAAGAATAGTAGATAAATAAAATTTGACAAGTCTTATTTTGTCCACTGCGCCACGGAATAATAGGAAAAACGTTGGTGCAGTGATGCAAAACTTCAATTTTTCATTCATTCACAACGTATTTTATTAAATTGGCATAACTTTTTCAACATAATAGGGTCAGGTTCATCTCTCACGATGGTGAAATGAAGGGCTAGACTACAAGATATGATTCATTACACTCGAGTGTTCATTTTAACCGAGTTCATTATGACCGAGGTTTTTAATATTAATTTCGCTATCTCTAGGCAGGGACCGGCGGTTCAGGTTTATTATAACCGTGGTTACATTACATCCGGGTCATTATAGGCGAGGTCCACTGTACAACCAAAAAATTTTCATTTGGTTATTCCAATGTATTAAGTATAAAATAGTACTTTTCGGCTTAAAAATTGTTTTTTTTTGACTGGTTATTAGACCTGATATGCGTATTAGGTGATTTGAGTTTATTTTTATGGTAAGGAGAACCCATCAGCTACTTCACTTTTGATATCATCCATCCTAGAGACATTCTTTTTTGTTAGAGTTTTATGAATGGTAGTCAAAGCATTGGCAAAATGCGTGACATTCTATTTTAGTAACCATTTCATTTTGCAAGATATTTTTATCCAAAATTCAGGGTTTTGCAAGGTGGCTACTCTTAAATTCAATTAGATAAGACCACACTGTTATAAGACGCATGTTTTACGACAATTAAATTTTATAACCGTAGTGCACTGTCATAAGAAAATTCATGTGAATGACGCAGCAATTGGGATACAGCTTTATGCTGATGAGCAAGGACGACCAAATTATGCGCTAAATATTTCAGTTTATGCGATTTTATGCGCTGAAGTCCGACTCACAAAACTAGTTCTAAAGGTCGTTGGATGTGAAATTTACTCGCTGTTTTCACGCTATCGCAACTTGACAACCTTAAAGTTGAAAACCTCTACAACCTTTGCGAGTAACAAAGTCGTACCTTTCAAATATAGATTTAAAAAAAGCGCAACATTTTGAAAAAAAAAACATTCCCGTTCATAATTTAGTCAGAGCATTCAGCGTTGTTCCATTCCACCAATTTTTTTTTAAATATTGTCTAACTGTCAAATTAATTGTTGAAAATCCCGTTCTTACAACATGATACACCTTAATCACATATACATCTTATAATATAATACCTTACCACCTTATAATACACCTTACAACCTTAATCAGTCACAATAACCATTATAGAACTGTAATTTCTAAGTTTGAACCTCTTAACTTTTAAACACATTTAGCCGCTTATTACCTGAAATAACTTTTTTCTCCAGTTTACCACCGAGACTAAAATTTGAAATCTTTTAAAGATGGTGCCGAGGATTGATGCGTTATTACGCTGTATTCATTAAATAGTTGGGCATCATTTGGTTAACAACAGCAAAATTCCAAATTTCTCCCTAAAATTATACAATATTATGCAAAAATATGCGCTACTGTGAAGTTATGCAATTTGTGCGTTTTATGCGGGACAAATTGGTGTCAATCGTCATAATTGTTCTTCATCTAGTGAGACTAGAAATATGAAATAGACGACCAGGATTAATTACGATTATGCAATTTTATGCAAATTATGCATTTGGTCGTCCTTGTTTATTATTATTATTATTATTTATACATATTATTTATATATACATATATAACTTACCTATTGATCAATCTATCCCTGTGGATAGACTCAGATGCATTTCAACCGTTGAAATAAACGGATCTCTCTCCACCACTTTGGTAAAAATTATTTTTATTTAATTTTAATTATTTAATTGCTTTTCTGTTGGTTTTGGTGTACCCCGTGACCTCTCTCCACACAGGACAAGGGTCAAATAAGACTTCATTCTCGACAATATGCCAATCTGGATCATAGTAAGTTGTTGATATATGATGTCTGCTTGCAGAAGGTCATCAAGAATACTTGTCTTTGATGACAAGTATCCTTGATTCATGTCATCCTGAGCTGTTAATTCGGTTTCGAGTTGATCAATCGTGGCACTCATAAGCTGTAAAGTAACATCTGAATAATATAGAACGAATGGTTAATGATTATATATTTAATTATCGAAACTAGATAGAATAATAAAAATTAAGAATACCTCGATCAACCATAGTTGTAGAAGAGCAACTTTAGTTTGTTGGTTCTTAGTAGAAATTTCGTTGAGGTGAACAATTTTAGTTTCAAGATTAGATATCGCAGAATACTAAAAAAAAATAAAGTTACATATAAGAAATATAACATAAATTTTAAAAATTTGACATTAAACCTTACCTTCGTTAAAATAGCCTGCCGATATTCCAGCAGTTTGACAATCAAAGTTTCTGTGATGCATTGACAATATTCTGTAATATTACCAATGGTCATGATGATTGATTGAGTAGCACGGGAAGACATGATAAAGAAATGTTGAATGGATTTTGTAATTAAAAGAACTGGAACTTTCAGAAACAGAATGATCTTAGTAAGAGAAAATTAGTGTATATAGTAAAAAAGTACTCAATACTCAGTTACGTATATGGTAACCATTTTGAATGTTTTTATGCTGTTATGATACATTTTAGACAATTAGTGCTGCTACCGTCGCTAATGTCTTAGTTTTCACAAGCAAGCAATTACTAGTGGGAAACTAACTTCAATTGCTATGTTAATTACTATAGTTATTCTTGTTCCATTCGTCTTCCTTCGACTCACAATCACATAAATCTAAATGATTTAAAACAAATACAGCAGAGTTGAATTTTTAGATAAACCAAACGACTAGTTTTAGCTTTTTTGCAGGAGTTTTTCTTATACTTTTTGCATTTATTATTAAATAATTTGTTTTACAAACATTCTGAATTTATTTATAATGCTCCCAACTTATTTTTTCCTCCGTATTGTATTGGTAGTTCTTCTGAGGCAATAATCCGAAGAAGTTCCTTCTGCCATTCTGATTTGTCTAGTCCGTAAACCACCAACGTCTGTTGCGAGAGTTCGTTCAATATAGACTGGAGAGCTTGTAAAACACTAGTAAAAGCTCTAGGAGCTACAATAAAAATTATTCCATTCATTTAATATATTAGATAAAATAATATTGGGATTACTTTGAACGAAACCTGTTTATGGTAAACCCAATGTTAAGATTTCTAAGAGAAAAGCCTTCTATTAGTTTAGGACATACTTTGGTTTAAAATAAAATAAAATTTATGAGCCAGATGACGGGTGTCACCTGGGCCTCTGTTCGTCTGGTTGCTATGATGAATTTTTTTCAGTTGAAATAGATGAAAGATTTCTATAGGAATTTTATTTCATATGTAGTTATAAGTTATAATTTTTTTAAATTTCAAATTTTGGTAAATAACAAACCGGACAAAGTGTGATCAGCTCATTATTGCCAAAAAATTAATGATTTTTACCAAGTGTGGGCTTGTTATACAATTTTCTTTACAACTTAAAATGACTGTCAGACAGAATACAGTAAAACCTATGTTTGTGCAACAACCATGCTCCGCCTCGCCTCACTTTTCCCATATGGTGGTAAACGTAAAACTAAAATAATTGGAGGGCACTTTTTCTACTTTGGCTAAAAGTTTTAATTTTTTAAAGTAAAGTTAAGCGAAGTAAAGGTTTTTTTTTCATTACCATTGCTAGAATCGTGGGCAGAAGTTAAATTAGCGACTATGGTTAATTGTTTCGCTAAGACTGAAAAATAGAATAAAACTTAGATTTGAAATACAACGGAACCTTTAAGTGCATCTTTACGGTATTGGGAGTGTCTTTCATTATACCTGACGAATCAGAGTTGGTTGCACAAACAAAGGTTTTACTGTAGTATGAAGAACAAAAATTTCTACCTTGTGAACATCTTATTTTTATGTTATACAGTAAATGATCCAACTTCGCAACCACATTGCTCCGCCCTGTCTCACATTCCCAGCTCGCGACCACCGTGTTAACTCAAATATTTGGTGGGCACTTATCACAGTCAATATTTAATTGAAACTTAAATAAAAATTACTTGTCAAGTTTCTCGACATAGGAAATAACTTTAAACATATCACTCTTGCTTATGGTATTGACATGGTTGTAAGTCATGGGCTAAAGTCAAAGAAACGACTTATATTGTTAACTGCTTCGCAAAAACTGAAAAGTTGGCGTAGAAGCTAATTTTAAATATAAACAACTTTCTCACTGTAACTTTACGGTAGATGTGTTTGGGAGAAGCTTAATCTCATCTGGCCTATGAGTGTTGATTGCGAAGTTGGATCATCTACTGTAATGCAAAGTTGATTTCACAAATATTGCCGAATTACCTTCTAGGACGAATAGTATGGACGGATTTGCTAACAATCAAACACCTTTCAATCTCAAGAGTTTGGTGTTCATGAAAAAAATGCATATCCTTTGAAATCAATGGTAATAAACTTTTTCAGGGACAGATTTTTGTGAAAAAGCTGGAATCAATGATTTATAGAAGCATGCAACTTAATTTTGTTGTCATTAACGAGGAATTGAAGTGCTAAAGTCTAGGGCGTAAGGTAATACGCGAGGTAGGGTAATGTCGGTGTCGGATAATGGCTGGCATATTCTAAGCTCGGGCTCGGGTTATGCCTGTGGTTTGGTAATGACTGGGCTCGAATAATGCTTAGCATGTTGTCGCATCACGCCCAGAGACGTGTAATGCACGGGGTCGGATAATGCATGAGGTTAAGGAATGTCTATTCTCGGGTTGTGCCCGGGCTAGGCTAATGCCCGCGGTCGAATAATGTCTGTGGTCCGATAATGCTCGTGGTCGGGAAATGTCTAGGGTTCCGTCATGTCGGCTCGGCTAATGTCTGGAATAGGGCAATGCCAGGGATAGGTCAATGTCGGTTAATACCCGATATTGAGTAAAGCTAAGGGTTGAGTAATGTCAGACTTAGGTGGTTCCAGGAGTCGGAAATTGTCTAGGGTTGCGTAATGTCAGGGTCGGGTAATGGCTGGAGTAGGGTAATGCCTGACATATCGTAATGTTCGGGTCGGATTTTGTGGGATAGGGTAATGCCTGGCATATTTTAAAGTCGAGGTCGAGCTGATGCCCAGAGTAGGGTAATGCTCGGGGTCGGGTAATGCCCGGGATCGGGTAATCCCCTGGATCGGCAAATTCCCGGGGTCGCGTAATGCCGAGATAGGGTAATACCCAAGGTCGGGTAATACCCGAGGTCAGGTAATACCCGAGGTCGGGTAATGCCCGAGATCGGGTAACGTCTGAAGTCGGGTAATGCTCGAAGTCGGGTAATGCCCAAGGTGGGGTAATGTCCGAGGTCTGGCAATGCTTGTGGTCTGGTAATGCCCGAAGTCGGGTAATGCCGAGATTGGATAATGAAAGACGTCGTGTAACGCCCGAGGTCGGGTAATGCCCGGGTGTAATGATAAGTTGTTAGGTCGTTAGGTTGTTATGTTGTTATGAAGTGGGTAGTGGAGTTTGACGCATGGGCTATCCTATAGTGAAAGCCCCATATCGATTATCGATCATGCTTATCGAAATATTCTAGTTATTGTTTAACATGTAAATTCCCATAAGGCAAAAATTGAGTTTCGGGAGAAAAATAAGAAAAACTAGGTCTTAGTTGACGGATATAACTCACATTCGAACTTGTCCGTTCCTAGGGCATGAGGCATCGATTAGTGAAAACCGCATCACGGTCCGTCAATTAGTTTTTGAGTTAGAGCACCGACGGAAGGACGGACAAGGCAGATCGGAAGGACGAACAATGTGTTTGCAACACATAATAATGGAACTTTTACTGTATTCCTTTTTTATAACGTATTTATAACTATAATATAAATATATAAATATAACGAACTATATTTATAAAGTATTCCTTATCATGTGATTGAATTATTGGATGGACATCTAGCTGATTCTTAATGGTGATTATTTCCCCCAATTCATAAGAATTAATGATATTGTTCATGTGATTTTGGTGACCTTATACTGAAAATTGGTTTTAAGTCGTGCTTTCAATAATTATAGATAAAAGGTAAAATAGCAATTCTTTGGCTATAGTCAACCTATAAGCAGCGTCTGTTGTGTTCTTAATTCGAAAAATTGCGACTTTTTATCATAGTTGCGCCAGATACTTCAGACAGAAACGCGATTGGATGCAAGCAAATCTATCAATTTTTTTCGGCAACAATTGACTAAGTAAGATATCCTTACAGGTACAAAGTGTGTATAAGAACTGTTGTGTTGTGAAATCGGTGCTCTGCATCAGACTATATTTCAGGATAACAGATGCAAACTTTGTAAAATCATTAATTTTTTTTGACAAAGATGCGCTCATTAGACTTTCATAATTTATTTTCAAAAATTCGACATTTAAAATAATAAACACGAGTATGACTTAACAGGCTCCATAGGTCCTGATTGTCTGAGCGCTTACTTTATTTGTCGGTCAGTTATAGTTTTTGGCAGGGAAACTTTCTGGATGTATCGTTTGCTATTTTATTTTGTTAATTTTTATGGAAAATGACGTGTTTCATCGGCGCTGTTGGTATATATCAAGAGTCAATAAGAATTGAATTAATTATACAAAACAATCCCAAATTTCCTTCAAGTTCACCATGTCAAATATCTAAACTAACCCACCGTAGAAAGCTGAGCAGCGACAAAAAATCTAATGACCTTGTTGCAGGGTTTCTCTCATAGCTTAGCTTACCCAAAGTATTATTATTTGGAGCTAATATGCCGTAATAAAATCGTAATATTAAAATGAAATTGACCCAAAATTTGAACCATAACAAAATCCCTCGGTTACCTTGAACATTGAAATGATCGACTATTGAATTTCGAAAAATAGGTTTGCCTAGATTCGTAAAAATTGTATAAATGAAAAACTTGAATTGTTTTACGTACGCTATTCGACATAACTATTTTTTGGTTTGTTAATAAAACTATCATAAAAATTTTATTTTTGTAGAGCACTGATCAATGTTGCACTTACTATTTATCAAGTATGCTGTCTTCGTATACAGCGGATAATTGGATTCCAAAGCTAAAAGTAGTTGTGTTAACACTTGTACACCTAAGAAAAAATATTTTAATATAAATTATGAGTTGAATTGCGTTAAGGTTAAAACTTAAAATTGTAAATTGTAAAATTAACATTATAAAATCTTACAACTAAAACATGCATGTGTCCTGAGTGAGAAACCAGCTAGGTCAACTATGAGGATGAACTGGTTGATTTTCTTTCCACTACTATCTCTGAGATTGTTTAAGTTTTTAATTTGCTCTTCAACAAGTTTGAAAAAGTTCCTTTGTAGAAGATGACCATTTCCAGTTAATACAGCACGACGTATATCCCAGCTTCCAATTGGTAAAATAAGAACTGTATTTTGAGAAAGTACACTTGTATTAGACTCATGTGGAAAAGTATACTGACATAAGATGTCATTTCTATTTGATACATTTATGATTGGTTCATCGATGGTCGATTAGTCTTAAACGGCGATTATGGAAACAAATTCATCGACTATATTTTAGCTGTGGGAAATCGTAGAGTTAATTTTATTACTTTATTACTAATTATTTGGCTGAAACATACATGACGAATTGTGCCATTCAGAAAGAACTAGATCGGACGGCTAATGAGAAATTTTGTGTGAAGTTGGGACTATTTACCCATTTAAGCGATGGTTAACTAATTGAAAATTCTTGAACTGGTCATCAAAATTTTGTATAAATTGAAAATTATAAGAAATGCTATATATTTTTATGAATAAGCGGCGTCAGAAAACGAGGTAACTTTGGATCGCGCTGACGTATGTTTAGAAGTTGCCAAAATTCTATTTAGGTTCTTAGGTTATTCTATTTTCGGCCACTTCAATGAGATCCCTATATCCGACTGCTACTAACCTGGCCTATGGTTTTTATCACGACTATCACCAAATATTGGAAACATCTTTCGTAAGTTTGAAAAATCTTCATCTAGAATTTGGTCAATACGATTGTCTTTACGCCATTTTAAAGACTAAGTAATCAAGTAGGAGTGTTGACGTCAATTTCTTTCAAACAATAACTGTCTACTTGGCCGTACCTTTTGGAGCATTGATGTTGCTCTTGCAACATTCAGTCGGTTATCTACGGTCAAAATAATAATATTTGATTTAAGCAACTGGAGATTGATTAAGCAATTAAGAACAAAGCAAATACTTTGTTCAATATTATGAATAATTTAGTAATATAGCTTATTAAAGATATGTTACATTGGAGCCATCTTATTAAAAATTCATCTGAACGAAAATCTTCTGTGTCAAGATCCTTCCAAACAGCTTTCCGAAACTGTAATATGAATATAAGTACAACTATGAATAGAAATACGTTAAATAAGAATATAACCAATGATATGTATAGTTTAGGTAATTTTGGTTATTGTTACATGGTCTAGTGCTACCAATTCCTTTTCAGGATAAGTTTCAACTAAATGAGTATCACTTATTAATACTTGAAAAAGCAATAGTGCTAAAATTAATCTAACACTGAAAATCATGATTTGCTTCACACTGTTTTTAATTAACTTATTTAATACAAAAGTTTCTGCTTTTGTTGTTGATAACAACTGTAATGAACAGAAGATACTATTACATTTTTCAACTAGAAACGATTCAGTTATATACTTATAAAAATTTATACATGGTTAATTCAACTTTGAGAAATAGTTGCAAATAACGCATCGAAGGATAATCATTTTACAAACATTTTCCATATACATAATTAAAATAACCGTCATAGTAAATTTCCAAGGTTACTTAGTATCCTTGTGCATTAGAACCTGCTAAAGTCAATACGAACAAGTTCTAACCAAATTTTTTATACTCTATCATGTTTTCCATCTATTGTGTTATAAAACTACCAAAAATTGTTCTTATATATTTATTTAATTCTAAATATTATTTCATTACTACGTAGATTTTTACTAGACTTAACAATCCAATGAAAATTAATATCATGGATAGTTTATTTGCAGTACTATTCGATGACAGTTTGTGGATTTTTGATTCGGGTTGCTTTTGTTTCAATAAATCACTCAAAATCGTTTCATATAATGGATCCGATATTTTGAGATGAGAGTGCGTACGCCGGACATTACTCCTACTTTTCTCAATATTCTCTGAACTAATATTTGATCCAAACAAAATTTGAAGTTGTTCCAATGAAATATATTCTAAGAGTGCTTGAGTATATTCTTCCTTGTCAAACCTTAGTTTTAACAATATATTATAGTCATATGTCAGAAATATTTAGTAAATTTTCCATTACCCGAAGTTATAAAGGACATTTTTTGTAGCTTCCGCAAGAACGCTTCGTACAATATTCAACAAAACTTAACAAAAGTAATCAAATATTATAAAAAATGTTATATTTAATTTAAAAATATATGAATAGAAAACATACCTTCAAATAGTCGAGGTGCTGGAAGAAAAAAATTTAATTAAAAATAATTCTAACATTAAATACAGTATTTATTCTATTTTGGAAGGCATGTAAATTTGATAATATCGGTTTAGCTATTTGAGAAAAAATGCTTGTATAAAGCCGAAACACAAGACATTTGTTGAATTTGAATTTGAATAGCTATTGCAATTCTAAACAGAATAAATACTTGTTTTTTCTTACTATTGATGATGAATACTGCTTTGGCAATGCCTGGATAGTTAGATTCCATTGTTGAAGCAATTTTTTTAAGGAATGGAATACATTCTCTACAGGCGTGTTGGCGGTAACTGAAACCATTCATGTCAATTACGGCAACCACCTGGCTCACATTGGCTTCACGTGCATTCACAAAAAGGGTTTCCGCTAACTTCCATGCCGTTCGTTCAGCATCCTCTTCTTTCCCAGATACAAGTACTTTTCTAATATCATTTAGTCCCATTCGCACAAGAATCACTAAAATATTCAATTGACAAAGCAATAAGTTATTCGTTTTCGATTGGCATAAAGTATTGATTACATTATTTGCAGCAAACACCGTAGCTATGGAGGATTTATGGGATTGATTTGCTTATGTTAGTGACCTTCTGGGTGCAACATTCACCATGCTAATTTGCGGAACTTGGTGTCTGTTACTGGAACTGTATGGTTTAAGTGATCGTGATGGTTGGAACCAATTATATAAATTGTCTCAACTAATTAATGTTTAAAACCCAAAAAACTTGATAATATTCGCTGTAACAGTGTTTGTATTGGGTTAATTTAACTAAATTCAACAATAATCTATTATTTCTATTTTGATTCCAGACTATGTCCCAAAATTAAATTCCCAGTAAATGTTTACCGACATACCAAGGACAGTTGTGTAATGATGTGCTATTTCCAGATGCATCCGTCACACTATGTTGCTTTCTATCATAATCACATCACGCATAGCTTCACCTATAGTTTTAACCAATCTATGTGTTATATTTATGTTTGGCTCCAGTTTACTGCCAGATCCTACTCGAAGATTATTACCTGTAGTTTTAACCAAAATATAGGAGGCTGCTACCAACAGAGAACCACGTCGGTACGTTTCGGCTGTCGTAACTAAAATTAAGGAGGCACGAAGTTAGCGTATAAACGTTAAAGCTAATGGTAAAGCGAATTTTCACTTATGTGGTTAAGGTTATTTTTTGATTATTTTTTCAAGTTTATTTGACTTATTGGCTTTCGCTCCATTAAAAGAGTAGGGACTTTATCTGGAAATCCCGCAGACTTGCTTTTCGGTATTTCTGCTGCCTCGAACCACGCGCCGTCTTTTTTACGTGTACGTGTACACAACCTTTTCAGGCGTCTGGTAGCGTGGATCTACTACTACGCATACTTTACTTACTTTACGTGAAAGGGGGTGAGCTATTGACATTTGTCTTACTCTGTTGGGAAACCTTATCGGCATCTTTGAATATCATGGCATGGCTCTTGACTCCTAATCACGAAGATACATGCAGTCTGGCTCCATTCCATGTCAAAGTGCTTAAGGACTGAAAAACCTGTTTTTCAAGTGCGTAAGAAACTGAAAAACCAAAAACAGGTCTTGTACCAATGCTAGATTGTTAGTCTAGCTCAAGCAATGGCACCGACCCAAGACCGGTAACCATAGCACACTGCTTAGCCCGAGTAAGCTTGTTTTGATAAAATACGATTGTAGTAAATTCATTAATTAATCAATAACTACAGTAGTAATAATAAAAGCACTAATATTTAAAACAAAACTTATTGCAAATCATAACTTGGACAGTTCTGAATGAAAAATTTGGCATTTTGGTTGCTATTGTTGTCGTCACTCAGTAGCTGGAGTCTGATGCATACATCTTTACGATGTTTTTAATTAATTTAAAAATAATTTTGGTACTATTAATCGAATAAATAATTCAAAACTTTTGGACTTCGTTTGAACGTAGATCTAAACGCTAAAAAGGGCAAAATGGGGCTTAACCTTCGTTTTCTCTGAAAACGGAAACACGGATCTAATCGTAAATTAGAAGAAACTACTCTCACCTTTTCAAAATCGGCTGCAAATTTCATAATTGCGTGACTGTCAGACGTTATGAACACTAACGTCGAATCTCCCTATAATGCTACTAAGGAGAAACGTTCTTATTAGCACGACTGCATGAGAGACATTCATTGACAAATTTTAAATCCATGATTACATGAACACGTAAGTTTGAAATTATTGATGATGTTGATACAATTTTAAAATATTTCTTTAATTCTAGTAAATATTTTGTAAATTCTGGTAAAATTTAAAATGTTTTGGAATTATTTGTTGTAAAATCGATTACTGATCATTATTGTATCTATACTCCCTATCAGTTCTAATTTCTTTATAGATAGAATATTTCTTCCAGCTGTTTTCCTTTGGGGAGTGTACCCAGAATGGAAGAGGCGTGTCTTCGTTGTAAAGCCAGACTTATACGTTGGATTAGAAATGAGGTTGCTCGTGGTTCGCCGGTGGCTGTTTGTAATAGGCTGCCGATTTTCTTGATGAGTTTTAGTCCTTTGGGTCCCCACACTCCGCTTGACTCGATTGCGACAGGAACGAACTCAAATATCGAACGAATTCCCATAGTGCCAGCAAAATTTGTGGTTAATATTATAATTATCGAAATCGGTTGCAATCTTTCACTCCATTAAAATTTTCGATGCTATTTTAAGCATATTGTGCTATATGTTAATTGAGGAATTCCATTCGAATCATTTCAAGCTCAATTAGAATTTTTAATGCACAACTTAAGTAAATGTATTTATTCATCAAATATTGCCGTTCCCATTTTTGATTTGGACTAATTATCTGTTTCTGATTCAGGTGTAACAAGTGACTTCAATGTTCCTTCACCAGTGACGAGTAAGTTTGAAATTTTTTGAAACATAGGAATGTTCTTACTGGATCTCAAATTTAGAATCCGTTGAATTTAGATTTAACCAAATGGGGCTCACGTTTGACGGACTCACGACAGTAGTTAGGGATAGGGGGAGGAAGTGCCATGGCCCAGGGATAGGGGGAGGAAGTGCCATGTACATAAGTGTATAGAGGGATGAAGTGCCATGTAAATAACTGTATAGAGGGATGAAGTGCCATGTACAGCAGCAGTATATAGAGGGATGAAGTGCCATGTACAGCGGTAGATTAATGAAGTATCATGTACGGGTAGCAAGATTATTGGTCAACGATCTCGAACTAAACAAACACAACGACCTTGGCATGAGTAGACCCTTTTTGAGTTTTGAGATGACGGATGTCTTTGACCCAAATAAACATTTTACTTAAGACCCTTTTTTTTTGAGATGACAGATGTCTATAAATTTTTTTGTTTATTTTAAACTTGTAGTCTTTCAAAATAGACCTAAAAAGGTTTAGTTTTCAGGTTTACAACTCTAAAAACTCAACGCAGTAGAAGGTAAGGGGTTCTAAAACCCTAAGAGGTTCGACCTAAATAGGTTTAATGAGTTTAACTTTCAGTTTTATGACAAGTTTTTTTTTGTTTACAATAATAATGACCTTACCTTGAGATGACAGATTTCTTAGACAATGAAAGCTATAAAGTAAACATGCTAAAGCAATATTCAATCCAGTATTAATTTGTTCTTGGTAAGAAATGGACTTTTACGTACATTTACAAAGTGATGCATTACAATTGTATTTTCCCGACAACACAATTTCAAATTTTAAAAATCAGTTAATTAGACCACTGGAATTAGAGAACAACGTACATGAAATAGCACTGGTCGAGTGTAGCTACACATTTAAGAAACCATCAATTCCGAAAGACTATACTGTACTAAAAATTGGAAAAATCGCTCGAGTTTCATCTATAGTACCTAACAGGGTGGAAAAAATTTTTAATATTACAAATGAAAATGTGAAGCGGGAAATTGTATTTACACCAACCAATGTTTGGGAACATGCAAAACATGAAGGAATCTATATAGCAACATCATTGACAGAAATAATAAATGCAAAAAAAAAGATTTACCGACGAAAAAACTTGCTTAACAAAAACATCCATCGAATTCTACAGTGTGCAACCAATAAATAGCCTCGTATAATTGGAACAATTTATCAAAATTTTGGTTGCAAATTTTCAAATTAAGTTGCAGACAAATGGAGATAATGTGAGACCTGTGTGGAGTTTTACTTATGAGAAACCATACGCAGTTCGACCAATTAACTTTGAAAAGTCAATCAAAGATATGGTAGGACATATCGATGGGTATCACGAATTTCAACGTAACAGCAAATCATCTGTAAAAGTTATAATGCCAGCAGTAAATAAATTTCGTTTTATACCGTCAAATATGAAAATATTTGATATAACTCTTTACAAAACTGAAATTGATATCGGATTGATAAAAATCACGAACAGTGGGTCTGTGCCAGCAAAAGGAATAAGCGCCAACATATTCTGGAATGCTATCAATAAGAAAATTTTTTTAAAGACAAGTGAGCAACAATTGGGAAAACAAAATTTTTTACCATCTGGAGACAAAGTAATTTACGAATTGGACTTTGAACCAGTACATTTACGACAAATGTATACGTCAGTTTCAAATCTCATTCAAACAATAAACTCAAGCGCAGAATATTACAAATTTACTGAGACTGAAGGTATTATAACGTTAACTTTGGATGGTAAACGAAACTTTGAAGAGAAGTGGAATCACATTTGAAAGCTATATTGGGACTCATGGATACAAATGAGTCTTTAGATGACAATTTCAACATCACCATCACGGGTGGATACCCTTTTTACTTCAATTATGGAAAAACTAGAATGTTCTTGTATACAGACATTGTTGAGCCACAATATGTAGGCAACCAGTTGGCGCCTCTAATCCGGATTGTCACATATACTGGTGTTGATGATAAGGTTTCGACTATTGACTTTCAGCACTTGCAGTATCTACCATTAACAAAGGCAAGGATTGACAGTATTCATATGTATATAAAAGGCGAAAGTGGATCGGCCCTACCATTTGAATCTGGAATGCTGAGTGCAACGCTACACTTCAGACAACGAAAATATTAATAATGCACAAATACAGTGTTGCCGAGCTGTTTAAACTCTACAGTCCTCAACATGGAGGAGGCCAAGACGATCATTTAATATACTATAAGCCTAATTTAGTACGACAACGTAGATCTGGATTGGGATCATTTCTGCTAAATCTTGGTAGAAAATTGATTCCATTAGTGAAAAAATTTGTTCTACCACACGCAGCGACAGCGTTGAAAAATGTTGCAACGGACGTACTTCAAAATGAGCGAAATGTTTTGGAAAGTGTAAAGGATCGGTCTAAAAAAGCTTTTAGAGGAATCGTAAAACAAGGTTTGGATCAGTCTGGCAGTGGCCGACGTCGTGTAAGCATCAAAAAAAATTGAGAAACAATAATCAAAGGACACAGAAGAAAATTCGGATAAAAACTCCTGTAAATTCAATTTTTTTAAATGGGTCGTAAGCAAGCAAATAGCCAACGCATCGATTTTGTTAGGGCAGAAACGGACTTGTTTACTGAACCTGGATACGACATTACTATACAATCCAGTAGTATGACCGAGTATCATCCTTTGCATAATATAACCGATCGAAGTGCTCCAATAGCATTTTTCATTCAAGGAAACGATGTACAATATTTGGATTTTGCGAATCAAAACTATATATTCCAGGAAAATTGACAACTGAAACTGGGGCGGACCTTCCCGATGTTACAGAAATTTCCACGTATGCTCCAGTTAATAATTTACTCCACTCTATGTTTGATAGAATTTCGGTTCATCTAAACGAAATAGAAATTACGGACAAATCGAGTTACTACCCGTACAGAAGCTATATTGAGGATTTTTTTAGTTACTCACGAAATTACAAAAAATCGATTGGTGAAGCTGCCATGCTCACCAAAACCGACTCGGAACTAAATACTACGGACGCGAGATGGCTAAAAACAAAGGACATGGTCGTCAAAAGTAAAACATTTGAATTGGCAGGCAAATTGCACACGGTACTGTTTACACAACCAAGATTTCTAATTCCTGGAATTAGAAATCTTTTGTGTAGTCTTTGAATTGTATTTGCTTGTCTCGGTTGATATACATTATTGATTCATATTCCGTATAAACGATGACTGTAACAGTCTGTGGCAAAGCTTTCTTGAACCGTAGATTAATTGCAATATTGCCAAATTTTGGAATACAAAATGCATCCCTTGCTTGTCCAGCATTAAATACTTGCAAAACTTTCCCGTTTTTAAATACGTCCAATTTGATGTCAATTCACAGTTGCCGATACCCAAATTGTCAAATATTGACAAATATCTCAAAACTGAACGGTCCCCACCAACGTCAAGTTCGTCTGCATGTTCAGTTATCGACTCCCCATTCACTTAATTGTGGCCAACGACAAGTCAAAATGCTTAAATGCCAAGGGATTTGTAGAGTATGAGCCATGGAGAGCACTTCCGTTGATCAATCCAATTACAATGCGATCTGGTAAATGACCGCTAATCAAATTTTCGTTGGTATTTTGTAGTGTTCCGGTTGGTAGAGCATATGTTTCCATGATCACCGCACGATTAGGATAAATTGCTGGATTTCCCACTTCCAAATTTTTTAAATGTGTCAACTGAATTGAAGGTAAGAGTGTATGCTTCTTCACCAAAAGTTTGGCTTCCAAAACTTGGAATTGCATTTTTGCAATTGAAGTCGTTCCTGCCGTTTAAATACAAAATTCATATTGAGTTCGATACAGCTGAATGCGGCCTTATGGGCCGCATAGTCTCCATATGCAGGCTGAGCCTGCATAGTTATGTGGCCAACAAGACCGCATAGATTATGTCCTCCGGACATTGTATGCGGCTCATAAAGCCGCATAAGCCGGTCTCTCCCTCACATGTTTCATGAATATTTTAGGAAGGCACTTGGGTGAGTGGATTCAGAAACGGTACAAAATTCCTGCCACTGCAAACTTTCAAATGCATCTCCTTAACAATGCTATTCTGCTAACACAAAATGAATATAAAATTACAATTACATGAAATGAAACCATCAAAATTTTCAAATGTCGTACTCTTCTGTCATGTTCAGTTTCAGAATTTCAAATCCCTACAGACAAATTTACAATTTCCATTGAAATGAATCTAACGAGTAAACAAACTTCAATTTGCATAAATCAAGAAGACAATAAAATTTATTTACTTACATTTTTGCCACTAGAATATTCAAATATGTATTCTTGAAAAAACTGTTTAAATTCTAAATATTTGAAATAAACTATCAGTTTTATACTGACACTTGAAATGGAACGTTGTGTCGATTTTGATCATCGTCTCAAAGCACCATTTTATATGACTGTTAACTTTTGCTCTCAGTCAGGAAAGTCTACATTTACTGCATCTATTGTAGAAAAGCGTCATGAATTGATTGATACTCCTATCGACGACATTCTATATTGCTATACAAAGTTTCAGAAAACTTTTTTTGATGGACTCAAGCAAAAATTCTCTTTCATTAAATTTAATCAAGGTCTACCTTCTGAATTTTCTGATCCACTTGATCGTCATAGAATTATTGTACTTGACGATTTGATGCAAGAAATTTGTCAATCCAAAAACATTTCAACTGCCTTTACAAGGACATCTCATCATCGTAACGTTAGCTTAATATTTCTTACTCAAAATTTTTTTGAAAAGACGCTTAGGACTCTAACAACCAACTGTCAATACGTTTGTCTAATGAAAAATCCACGGGAGACAAGTCAAATGCATATACTTGGACTACAAATGAATGGAGGAAAAAGAAATTTGATATTCGAAACCGTACTTCAAGATTTGAAGGCATACGGGCATTTATTTATTGATTATCATTTGAAACAGGATGACAGATTTCGAATTAGAGATTCAGTTTTTTCTGAATGTTGTACTATATATACATACTAGAACAAATTTATGTCCTTATAACCAAATGCTAATATATTAATATTATCTGGTAAAATAAATTTTTTAATATCAAAACCATTGATTGCTCGCTTAGTGGATTCAACAATCTATATTTTTTTAAAAGAACATAGGCTTCTACTAGTTACAAATGTTTGAATATGGGTTACATATTGCATTTACAAAATCGTCATAGTGACACTGTCGTTCCAACGCAAGACGTGGAATTCCTTTTCCTTTCGTTTTAAAACAAACTCTCGTCGTGGAGAGTCCTGTCACCGAGTCAATATCATCCTTGACATAACGAACTGCATACAGTTTTGGCTTACAAATTGTCATTTCTGTGATTGTACAATTTGCCATTTCGTCTTTTATGGCACCCAACTTTTTCTTATTTTAAATATTAAAGTATTGTCCAAAGTATGGATGATTTGGATCATAATCAGACATGTCAAACTTTTTGTCTCCAATGTCTCTGCAGTCGTTGTAAAAGTTATCTGTTTTGATGAACATTCCTAAACTGTCGGTATCCGTATACAATAATTTCATATTATTACCATATTTCTTGTAAAAATAGTTGTAGTACCAATCAAACATTAGCACTTTACTCATTTCCAAATACGTGGATCCACATGCAACTGGTCTGTCCAGTGTCACTTCTAAACGTTTCATTGACAGCAAAACTAAATTTTTGTGAATTATATTAACACTGTGCACTGTTGGCTTTTTGTTGAATTTTGCAGCACTTTGTTTATCGATAATTACATGAATGTTGACACGTTCTCGCTTTCTCAACAAGTTTTCCAAACGTTCCTTTGCTGACAAGTTTCCAAAACTCAATTTCAATTTTACTCGTTGCATCTTGTCGTTTTTTTGTATTGAAATCAATAAATGGTTTCAACCAGGCTGTTTGACGATACTTTACTGCTCGATGGACTTCTGTTACCCTGCAACCGAGACTTATGCACATTTTGAGAGCACGAAATTCACAAACATAATTTCTTCTTGGTCTTTAATCTGCAATCAGTCGTTCAGTTTTGAAAGTTGACATGTTGACTTGTATATCATTTCCCAAGTCCATCATATGTCCGGAAATTTCATCGACTTCTACCAATTTCTTGTATGGCATGGGAGGATAAGCATTAAGTTTATCATGGTATTCTGGATCAATTTCAATGTCTACTTCAGCAAAATACCCTACACTCCCTTCGTCAGAAATCTTATTAAAGAAATTTTTCCAATTGTCTTCATTCAAGTCAACTCTTGAGTACCACCCCACTCGTATTTATCGTGCGGAAGTTTTTGACTCAGTGCCCAGCCATAAAAGTTGTTTAAGTCACCAAACCAAATATATGTCTTGTCTTTTAAAGGATCATAATCTGAAACATTTTCATTGTTGGCTTTCGCTGTTCTTAATTCACCAACACTCACTAACGCCGGCATTATACTTAATGTCATTCGTCCTTCATTCGAATGAAATGCAGTATGATTGATGAATTTTGCAACAAATTTTGCAAAAATCTTAATCGTCAAGATAAATTAGATACCAAAATTTGTTACAAAATTCATCAATCATACTGCATTTCATTCGAATGAAGGACTAATGACATTAAGTATAATGCCGGCGTAAGCCACCACGAACTGAGTATTCAAAAAAATTAATCATTGTAATATCATCCAAGTGTTGCAACCAAACTCCAGTTTTCTTCAACTCGGCATCATACGTCAGCATTGGCAGTGAAAAATAATAGCATATATCAAGACCAAAACTTGCAAACATAAAATTTCTCAATCGGATAAACACATCAGCTAAAATGGTTGCATCGGCCAAGCAGTAGGTATCTGTATACATTCTAAAAATTGTGATTCCAAGATCATGCCATACGTTTTGTGCGTATTCATAGTCTTCCAACGTGCATTCGTCACCCGTCAAATCATTCTTGAATGTTTCTATAGGTGGCAGTGTAGTTTCAGTATATTTTGCGACACTATCTAGTAAATATCCAGAGGATCTAGTAAATTTGCAGCATCTTCGTCTGAAATTATCATATGATGCTTGGCGATTTCTTCTCTGGCGTTTATGTTTTCCATCAACTCTTCTGAATATGCAACAATATCTTTGATCATTTTTTGAGCTACATTCTCATTTTGATTCTGCGCATGATAAAATTCAGTTTTTTTAACTCATTATCAGCATCAACACATAACCACGAGTAGGATCCTGTAAACATTCAGCTTCTGTGCTCCATTTCCAGTTACAATTTTGACTTTCGGATCAGTAATTTGATTTAACTGTGCTTCAAAATCTGCCACAATTATGTAAGGTAGCTTTACAGTTCGTTTGTACTTATCAAACTTTAGCCATTTCTTTGTTGGTAAATTTACTTTTTGGAGTCCTAGTTCAGCACAATATTTTACATGTTCATCATATGTGCTGTTGTGAAAGGGATGGAGACAGTAGCGGCAGACTTCGTTTGTTTGAGTTCCATGACTTCTGTATAACAGAGTGTGTAAATTCTTGTTGAAAACAAAGTGTTATCCAACTTCACCGAGTACCATCAGCAAATTAATCCGTATAGGTCTTGACTTTTTGCATGTATGGAGGGTGTAACATTTACTTCATACTTTATTCACACCAGTTTTTTGTTGTAGGTTATAATTCAAGTCCAAGTCTGAATTTTCAAGTGCAAAATCATCTGAATTTTTACCAATTACATCATCAATAACATCGTCCACTGTGTTCCTGGAAGCATCTTCTTCTAGCGGTTTATTTTCGTCAAAACAAACTATCGTTAGTCCAATGGAAGTATTCTGTTCTTCGAAACGTTTCACTTGATTTATGCTAAATGGAAATTCAATTCCTGTCCAGTTAATGTTTACGTTAGGTTGTNCTTCGAAACGTTTCACTTGATTTATGCTAAATGGAAATTCAATTCCTGTCCAGTTAATGTTTACGTTAGGTTGTATAAAAAGCATTTCATAATATGAGACACTGTCCAACCGATTGGATCTTGTCCTAGAGCGCTGATGCAGTGTAGGTCTTAGCTGTGGGTGCATATAGATACATCGTTTGAAACACAAACCACCATCTCCTGGGACGGTAATGAGGGATCGCTTTCTTCCTTGTAGCACTGCAGGTAGTACAAAGCGTCTTCCTGCACTAAAGTGATTAAAATAAGCGAATGTGACACAAAAATCTTGTACAGTTTTGAACACAAAATTTGACGCAGTGTTTATAAAGTTTTCCACCCGTTCTTTAAAATGTAATAAGGATTTACTTAGTACAAACTGAATCTCACTCTCATTATTCTATGTGAATAAGAAAGAGTTGAAAACGGGGTAAGAACTTAAACGACTTCCATTTGGTTGCTATTTCTCAAATTGGACTTTTGATATAAACTGGATTTTGTAGTTGTGTGTTACATGTAGTTTTTCCTTCATCAACTTTGTGAGTTCTCGTCTAGCTCGCTTAAATATCGAAGAAACAGTTATTATTGGATCATTTTCCAGAATTAATTCATATTCTTCATAATTTTCTTCGATTGCAGATGTAACAAGTCGTAGATTGAGAATATCTTGATCGCCCACGCCAGTCTGGTTGTCATTTGCAAAAGTGTCAAAATAATCCGCATGGTGAACACGCAAATGAGCTTGCAGTTGAGCTACGGTTACACAAGTTTCAGAACACCTAGTACATCTTCTTTCTCGCAGATGTGCTACAGTAAGCTCAACTGAAAGAAACTACGAGTTAGAAAAGTTACCACTTCTAATATTATTTTTACCTTGCTCATTTTCATCAGAATTTCGGATAGGTTGTTCTGCTAGTCCTTGGTTCACCTCACTTGACTGTTCTGCTATAATTAGTTATTGTTTTAGAAAATTACTAGAATAATAATAAGTTAGTACCTCCCGATTCTTACCTTCCTCATCAAAATTCTGATTAATTACACCACAATTGTAATCTTGCGGTTGGTCATATGATGAGTCATCGCTGGACGAATAGTCCACAAGTCTGCAAAATTTGGGTGTACGTGACGGTCCTGTAAGTGTAAATTTATTCTTTCTTTCATTTTTAAATTATACAGAATTAACTAGCTAGATAAAATATAAATACCTTGTTCATCATTTTCATTATTTAACTCTGCAACCAACTTCTGTCGCTTTCTTTCAAGGAGTACTTCTGAAATTATAAATTATTATGTCACTGTTTTCAATAATAATAATAATTGCTTACCGTCTTCAATACATGCTTCAACATTTCGATGATAGTTATTGCACGATTCACATAGAAACACTCTTAAAGCCTTTAGTTTCATGGTTGAGGGTTGGACCGAAACTGATGACTGAAGCTTTGAACCGTAAACCCGTTTATACAAATAGTTAAAGGTCGACGCGTCTATTTTTATATTATTTAGAAAAAATAAGATCATAAATCTGTCATCCCAAGGTTTACTTTCACTCATTATTATTGTAAACAAGAAAAAACTTGTCATAAAACTGAAGGTTAAACTCATTAAACCTATTTAGGTCGAACCTCTTAGGGTTTTAGAACCCCTTACCTTCTACTGCGTTGAGTTTTTAGGGTTGTAAACCTGAAAACTAAACCTTTTTAGGTCTATTTTGAGAGACTACAAGTTTAAAATAAACAAAAAAAAAATTATAGACATCTGTCATCTCAAAAAAGGGTCTTAAGTAAAATGTTTATTTGGGTCAAAGACATCTGTCATCTCAAAACTCAAAAAGGGTCTACTCATGCCAAGGTCGTTGTGTTTGTTTACTTCGAGATCGTTGACCAATAATCTTGCTACCCGTACATGACACTTCATTAATCTACCGCTGTACATGGCACTTCATCCCCCTATATACTGCTGTACATGGCACTTCATCCCCTATACACTTAAGTACATGGCACTTCCTCCCCCTATCCCTGGGCCATAGCACTTCCTCCCCCTATCCCTAACTACTCACGACATATGAGAAATCGCTCTTTGAAGCCGAAATCGCTGAGAAAATTATAGTAGACTTGCTGGCGGAATTTCTTTTTTTTCGGAGTGATTTGTCACCGTCCGTGAACATTTTCTGAGTCAACATTTTCTTGGTTACTATTTTAGTCATTACTCTCACAATCGGCGTCTTTGTTTAATTATTTAGTATACAAATCGCTGTCACACAAAAATTTTGTGACACTGCATGTTTGTCAGATGGAAACTTTCCTACTACCTAAGGAACAATAAATGGAAGTGTAGTCCACGCGGAATCGAATGTGATACCACGATTACAAGTTTCACGCCTGTTACGAATCTGACATTTATTTTTGGAACCCCACAACTAGGTAGCAAACGAGTTTCTTGAATTTTGTCACTAAAAGTATTTACTAATGCGTCGAAACCAGAGGACAACAAATTTAGTCAATGTTTTGATGTAACCAGATTACTTTTAATAGCAAAACAAAAGGAGAAAATCGGAAAAGATAAGCAGCAGTCGATCCAAAATATATCGAACCCTAAAAAAATGTCGATCCCAAAAAGATGTCGATCTAAAAAAAACATGTCAATCCAAAAAATAATCTTTTTTTGTATAATTTCACCAATAACAATGAGTACCAGGTTAGTAATCGACGTGAAATTTTTTATCGATTAAGGTACTAAATACCTTAATTCCACGAGGAATATCTTTTCATTAATTATATAAGACCTAGGAAACTGTGGAGACTCCGTGATACGAACATCCTGTAATGAATACATGGTGATAATTGATAGACTATCACCATTTAGTCAAAGTGTAAAACAACAATTTGCAAATCAGTTGTCTAGCACCATTGCTAATGCACTAGATTCGTTTAATCCCAACACGTGTTAACGTATTCTACCAGAAACAAAATAATTTTTGGCTAATCAATTTTTCAAGCCTTGGCTAGGAACCAGTCCTCTGTCAAATATTTTGTGACGAAAAGTAGCTCAAAGATCTTATGGTGTGTACTTTTTATCTTATATTATTAATATTTTGTCGAATGAAACACAGCAAGTACAACGAATAAGCGGTAAATTAGGGTAGAATAGTGTGTAAAAAACTGTAGAAGTTGTGGAATGTTTGCGACAGAAAATAAATTCCTGAATCATCGTGCTACCATCGGAAGTGGCATGATGTATAGCAATCGGGGGAAATATTTACAGAAATAATTGAAACGTGGTAGAACAATACTACTACGCTTCATTTCCGTTGCTATATTTGCCGATATACAATGTTTAGCTAGTAATCAAATTGTATTCACTTGTTGCAATTTACCTGGTCTATTATCTCTGTCCTTCCCATAAGTATATACAAGTTCTCGCTCTGTAGAAATATTTTCTTCCTGAATAGTATCAATCCGATTGTCTATTCTCCATTTTATATGCTAAAATAGAAATGGAGTATAGCAAAAGATTAAGTTAGTACTCCCAAACGAAATCCAAAAACGTGTTTACTTTTGTTTATTATTAATTTTAAATTTAACTGATTAAACATGAAATTTTAAAAAGAATAAAATAACAAACAAATCATCTTTGTATAAATTGGTGAGTGTAATTTAATTTCACATAGGTTTCAAATTCACTTTTGTGAAATTCCGAAATCTGTAGTAAATTAATAATTTACTATAATTGTGTTACTCACATTTAAAATCATCACCTTTGCACCGTGAACATCGAAGTGATTGGCTTTAATAAAAGGAAGCAAGAAATCATCATCTCGCATATAACCTCGATACAAAACGTTTTTTAAAAGTGGACGAATCTGTGACAAGTATAAATAATTGTTATTAGTTTCTTTGGATAATTGAGTGGAATAATATTTACCTGAATTAATGCTTCCTGTTCATCAGTCTGATGCACACTTTCCACATGTCTAATGTGTGCAAAGCATATATCACAAAGTATTAAAATTTTGGTACAAATAGCTAAAATTATGTTGGTCATTTCAAATTCTAACTAGTTAGTCTTATAATGATATATATGTCTTCAATTAACACAAAAGTTGGAAATATGGGAGCTGCGTGCAACTTGGAGCAGTCATAGGGAAACTGAATTGAAGTCCACTTCGTACTCTGTCATTTAAGCACCTAATAAATAAAGAAAATAGCCCTAAATCATAAACTGTAAAACATTGAGTAACATCCCGGCTCCTGTTTACTAACTACAGACAACCAAGCTGGTAAAGTTTATACAATTGATGGGTTTGTCCGTGCTCAAAGAAAGTAACCAAAAATAATTAAAAATATTGTGAAGTCTACGCGTTATATGACCTTAGGTATTATTTACGAGTTGACATACTTCTGAAGTACTTTACTTATACTGAAAAAACTTTTTTTATTGAAGGGATAAGCATGGGAAAGTGAAAAATGAATACTATTGCTATTGACATTTTCAGCAAATGATATATTTTAGATTAATTTTACAATATCGTAATAATCGACAGTATATCATTAACTATATAAATTTGAATTTACTTATTTTGATTATACTACTATAGATTATTTTTTAAGCTTTACTAAAGAACTAAAGCTAAATTATTTGTTTCAGGTTTATGTATCGTTCGACTAACGGAATTTTATGGTGATGATGAAACAAATAATTTATAAATATTTTAAAAGCTTTATAGGTTTTAGAAAATATAGCCTTATTCAATTTTATGCATCAAATACAAAGGGTGAAAAAAAATTTTGCTATTGTTTTGGAAGTTTTTATAAACTTTTTTAACCAAGATATTAGCCCATTTTTAGTTCATAAAGCTTTTGTTCTGTTTTCCAAATTTTTCTAAAAATTTCAGAACTTTCAACAAGATAATTGTCATATAATCAGAATATTTCCCTCATTATGTTCCAAACATAATTATAGATCTCACTTTTGTCCATCATCCTTCTTTCGTCCATGGAAGGTCCTTCCATCATCCGTCCTTTCGGCCGTCGGTGCTCTAACTCAAATACGAATTGACGTATCGAGATGCGGTTTTCAGTAATAGATAGCACATGCACTAGGAACGAACTAGTATGTAGATGAGCCTTATCCGTCAACTCTGATTTAGTTTATTTATTTTTTCTCCCGAAACTCCAATTTTGCCTCATGGGAATTTACATATTAAATGATAACTCGAATATTTCTATAACCAATGGATGGATCGATTTGGGTTTTTCACTATGGGATTGCCCATTTCTCATACCCCACCCCGCGCATCCGAAAACCCTAACAATCTAAGAATCAAACTGGTGGCTAAATTGACAGCATGTTAACTTTGGTTACCTCTAGAGGCCAAGCATAAATTTTCACAGAGACACTTCCAATAGCAAAGTTGGTCAAATGAACTACTACTACACAATAAAATATGTCATTTGTAGAAATAATAGATGCTTGTGTCTGGTTCGCTTTGTGGGGTGTCATTTCTCTCGTCATAAAACCGACAATCCCAAAATTCCTGTTTATAGAATTCAATAATCCCATAAATTGTGCATGTTGCACGTTACTGTAAGAGATTGGGCATATACATCTACCAGTTCTTATTAAACATATTCCGGTAAATTGTGTTGCGTATTGGATTTCCCGAAGAATTCAAATAAGTTAGTACGTCAGACAAATTTATACATATCATAGGTACGAAGTTGATAGCATTAATGACTAGTGCAAATATTACCAAATTGTTTTTATTCCAATAAATAATAATTGCGATAATTGTTTTTTTACTAATATCACAACTGTCACTGTGGGTCACAAAAATGTGATATTTAATTTTCAAGGTTTAAGATGAACTAGCATGACGAGAAATATTCTCCTAAAACATCAAAAAATTTAGTTATATTTCATCATCGATTCTCGTTGTGGATTGTATGAAGATATCATCTCATATGATGCAGGGTTTGGTTTCTCATTGTTTGGATATTAAAACTCAAGGTGACTTCATTATATATAAATTTGCATACTCATTGAGAAACCTCTGCAAATAAAGCCCAAATCTCTATTTAGACTTTATAAAATCCTTACGTTTCGTGAAATTTATTATTATTTTTTAAGATAAAGTCGGGGCAAGGTTCAACTTAATGAAAATAGATTTCAGGAAGTTTTAATTTATTCCTATCGTCACCGAAAACAAAAATTTGAAAACGAAAAAGTTTAAAACAAGTGGAGAAGTTTACAAAAATAGAAAATTTCGAAAAATCCCCTAATCTGTTCTCCAAAAAATAGTTTCAACTATGCACGTGCAAAGTAAATTTTTTAATTTACATCAAGTTTATGATACTCTAAAAAATATTATCTCAATCTTTTCTTTCACTCCTCACCCCGTTATGTATTTCGTAACACTAGTGTAATTGTGGCAGAATGAGAAAAATTGTAATGTTGTGTTCAATGGTCTTTCTTTAACATTATACTACCTATCAACCTAAATTTCTATTAAACAAATTATATCTAGCTATGCCAAAATATACAGTTATGCTTCATTGATAGGAAATATGTACTAATGATTCAAAATTTATAAACGTAAGTAAGGAACTTTAATCAAAACGGATCTTATAAAGTAGTTTACGGATATAAAACCTCCTATTTTGCAACGAGAAATCTTGGTCTTATAAGCGTGGTGGTCTTATAGCGGATATAAGACTCATTGAATCTTATAGAAAGTATATGGAGGTAGCGATCTTTCATTGAACTTAAACAAATTTTGAGTAGCGGACCTTGTAGAAAAAATCCACATCAAAATGAGGTTTTCACTTTACTCAATTACAATACATAAGGGCAAATAATCTTCCGCTTTTGAGATTTTGAAGTTTCACATGAGAAAAGGCTTTGGCAAGTCTAATTTGAAATTCTTTATTTTTATTTTTAAGTTTAATTTTTAACATTTTTAAATATCTTGTCATCACAGTGAGGAAGGACATTTTCCCACCAGGCTTTAGACTTAATCACCTACGTATTAATAATAAGCTATTATGCTTATCATTGTAATTAAATTGTGTTAGCGATGACATATCTCCTTACCTTTGACCGAGGGGATAAATACCTACACATCAAGAGTATTTCTACTTCCTCAAGGGTATTTTCCAGTATTTTTTCATTTTCATCATCTTCATCGAGTGCAAGGAATAATTGAAGTGCTTCCCCACAAACGGAGTTGATTAATTTTAATCGTTTTTGCGACATTTTAAAAATGAAAATAAAATTGTGAAAGTTTTGTTTGCAAATTGAAATCAATCAATTTGAACTTTGCAAAGTTCAAAATTCAACTGCGCATGCTCCAAAATTTCAAAAGTTCAAAATTTCAAAATTTCAAAAGCCACTTTGATTTGCCCTATAGATTTTTTAACAAAAGAACGGCCTATTGGGGATGAGTTGTACCAAAAGTAAAGTTAGCAAAGAGCTTTCCTCCCAGTAACTCCCAACCTAACTTGTCAAATAAGGAATTTGGGTCTTACAAGATAATTGCGTTTAATGACGAGCTGTGGAACACAATTATCAAGGCGAAAGTAGGGCCTTATATCCGTTGGCCTTATAACGAATTTTTCACCCATGCTAAATGCATTGGATCAAACCAAGATATAATAAATCGGGTCTTAACCAACATCGTGTCATAACGGATGGTCTTATAACCGTTGACTACTGTATCTTGTTCTACAAGGATATATAGAAACCATCTTGCTTTGAAGGTTTAATTTACCATAATTTTTAAATACTTTATAAACCATTCATTATAAAAATATACTATTCGTCATAGTATAATTAGAAAGCTAAGTCATATTCCGAGAACAATACAGATGAATGGTATTATGTTAATGACGTAAATCTATTGGAAATTTCTGTGTAAGCAGTCTTTACAGATGGTTTTTTCCTTAATAAATTCTAATTTTAATCTACCCCATGCATTGTGCTGATTTCATACCTGAAATTATATTGCAATTGAATCGGATAATAGAATACTAAGATTTTTTTACTGGATAATGCAATGTACTTTTAAAATTTGATTTCGTGTGAACGACATATCATCAACCGTCCATAAAGAAAAATTAACCTCGAACGGCAAACCCTTCATCTGTCTATTGAAAGTTGGGTTCATCGCGAATCATCAAAAATGAGTCGATTGATATAAATATGAATCGCACTAATATCATTAAAACACATTTTTCCAAATGTGAAATAGTGTTCAAATTATTTTTAAACAAAATACAGATTATTTGAGTAAAATTTATATAAATATAGTAAAAATAACAAATTAGATTAAATAGCATTGAGCTTAAATATTAAAATAAATTACTTATGACTTTAATGGGCAATATATTCCGAGAGACAGACAATCACACGGAATTTAAACAGAGTTTTGGTATTCCGTATCCGGACCAGTGTTGCTGTTTTTATTTGTTTTTTTTTAAACATAAAAAACGTTTTTATTGTTTAAAACTGTTTTTTGTTTTTTATGTTTTTTAACCGTTTTTTTTATGTTTTGTTTTTAACCATGAAAATCCCAGTTCAGAATTAAATACAACGCAGATGACCTAGATTAATGTAAGAAACAACTGAAATTGGTATTTAATTGTTAAGGAAGTGTTCTACATGTAAAAAAATTGAATTGTAACATCAGCGATAAAAGAACCTGCTAGACGGGTAGTAGTCAGGACATCGATTAATGCGTAGTGCAATATTAATAAAAAATACAAATAGGGATTTTATCGTCCATTTCTCGTGTGTGTTGCAGCTAAGGTTCAGTTTGTTTAAAACACTGTTTAAAAAAAAACAAGTTGTTTTAAACATGTTTTAAACACTGTTTTAAACAAATGTTTTTTTCCTTCGCCACACTGATCCGGACATTGGTAGCTTTTTAACTCGGGTCCGTCAGCCTGGTCGCATATGTCAACTTGAAGATTTTCGTTTGAAACCAGCTGGATTTATTTATTGTTAAGATACTGGTTTTCTATAACTGTAAAAAATTCACCGAAATTGGTGTATAAATGGCTGAATCAAACGTAGAGAAATATAGAAAAATTGACAAAAATTATTCATCCATTCTTGCTTCCTCGACTCGACTACAATTGAGACTGCACGTTTGTCTGATGTATTTTGTTAGATATTTTCTCTTAAGTAACACCACAGCAAATACTGGAAGTAGGGTAGACCTGATAGAATTGGATCAAATGTAACTCTTGTTATGCTGAATACCATGTGCCATGTCCCAGAGTGGGGAATCGCTTTCTTTGACTTCTAGGTGTCTCCGAATGACAGACACCAAGATAACCTGGACTATTAGACATAGGGGATCTTTATTATGTGTTAGCTAAACCAAACACGAATACATCAATGATTCAGCCCTTTACCTACACCTTGATCTGCTTTGTCAGCAAACCTTATAAAATTATTTTTTGAATTATAAAAAAGTGTATCGTTCAAAAACACTTGCAAAATATGGGAGATAGGTTGGAATCTTCCCGGACAGTGAAGGTTCGAGAGTTGTTGTTTGGGTTTGCGACATGTTCCGTTCTGTCGTGTTTGTGTAGAGTCTTGATTTGAGGCCAGGAATTAGTCGGTCGATCTTCCGCATCCTCTCATCTCAATATTTTATTATTATGAATTTTTTAAATTATTATTTATTAATATTGTTTCGACTTGAGAGTTTTGTTTAACAAAAATATTAAACAATCCTTTGTGGTTTCTGGATTTCTCTCATTATTTGGGCCTTCCCCCCCCCCCCCCCCCCCCCCCCNAATGGTCTGATTATGCAAGAGATTTCAAACGATACCCCATTTGACTATATAACCATTTGGGTTCAGTTAGGCAACAGGTTTCCAACTATACACTATTGGCTTGTCCATGCATTTTCGATGTCTGAATTTTGGGAACAATTAGAGGTCAATCTGAACAATACCTCACCCTGGGACGTTCATCATAAGCTTAAACATAAATTGGAGCATACTTGGTGAAATTTTCCTTCAATTCTGTCGGAACCTCACTACACCTAGAATTTGCTACGATGTCATTTCTTTTGAAAACTTAAATTCGAAGAACAACATACTTCTCAACAACAAGGTTCGTGATTTTTTTGATTTTTTCGAAAAAATCAAAATTGTAAATAAAAAATTATGCTTCAAAGGAAAATTAATCCGGGATCGATAAAGGTAATTAGGAAATTGCTGTTAGGATGTCAAGTTAACCTATTAGGACAAAAGATAAATTTTTCAAGGCAGCATTTAAGAAAAAACCCCTAATATTGTGGAGTTTAGGTTTTCTTTCACGCTTCCTACACCTTAAAGTCAATCTCTTGTTTTTTGTTTTTTAGATTGAGATCAAGTTGTCGGGAGTGACGAATGTTACATTAGAATATCCATAATTAAAAATAAAAAAATTTCAAAATTTGTCAGCTAACTTCACGTCGCTATTATTCACTACTTGTTTGTCGGCTGACCCAAGCCGATTTTGGTGAAAGGCGGAGAAAGAAGGCCCGGATTTATTTGGTGGTCCTTGTATCGCTTGCCGTATTAGTGTTGAAGAATTAATAGAAAAAATACAACAATGCTGTTAGAAATTACTAAAAGAAAACAAAATATACAAAGTTAAAAGCCGAGCTTGGTTTGCGTGTAGATTTTGTCTCAAAAAAGGTGGTACGTCAAATGACGGTAACACTGCGCGTAGAGCTTTCCAGAACCACGAAAAATTTGCTGAAATATTGTAACTAGATCCGCAAGTCACATCAATGTTCAACATTTTGCTCATCGCCATTAATTGTCAATTTTCGCTTGATTCAAAAAAATTTGCTGCCTTTTGCAAAATAATTTACACAAAATATGTTGAATATACGTTGTGAATTTTTGGACCAAGTTGATTACATTGAACTTCTTTAGGAAGAAATGTTTTTTGAAATTTTTGAAATTTTATTATTTAATTTTAATTTTAATTTTAATTAATTAATTAACCTAAGTTTAAAAAGTTTTACCTTTAATGCATAAACGTAAAACCCAATTTAGAGGCGTTTATGCATTTAATTTCTGTTAAATAAATAAAAAGTACTACATAAAAAAAATACAACTTCTTTAGCTCCAAGGTTTTAACTAAACCGTAGCTAGATGTCGTCACTGCATATATTGGCACTATTCTTGCAAACTGGCGCTAGGTGCCACAATATTTTAGATACCATACTGAAATAATTTATTAATTTATGTACTACTTATGTAGAAAATCCGATTTAATAGGTAGATACACAGGCAGAAGGTTGATGTTGGTGGTAGTCATAACTTCTCGAAACCTGATCCAATTCTTGAAAATTCTTGGCTCTGATGTAGCGAAACAATATTTCAGTAAATTGAAATGTATATTCAATATATATTATTATATATAATATATATATTTATATTTATATTTTTATATATTAATACATTTATTCATATAATATCAATATTAGGAATTTGTTGACATTCAATACCACCAAACGGCATGAAGTAGACATCGATGTCAACAGAATGTTGCTTGGGCAGGTTCATTAACGCAGCAAACTCTGGAATGAATTTTATAAACATTTTAATCCTCTCAACGTTATCAAGCCGAACAGCGCATATCAATAAAATCCTCTCATTTTCCAATTTTAACCAAGTTGACTTATGCCTACCAAAAATTTGAACCAACCATGAAAGATGGATCAGAATACCAACATATATACAAGAAAAAAACAAAGTTAAAAAAATGCTAATTCTAAAAGAAGATCCACATTCCTAACCAGCTCTATCTCCGAAATATGCGAACCATTACCGTGGGTTAAAAATCTCAGACACGGAAATGCTCTACACCCTGTGAAAAGGATTCTGTATCGCCCGGTGGTTAGATGTGAGGAGACTAGTACTCTAACAGTAGCCAAGCGAGGCTTTAATCCCCAGAGATAATGACAAGTATGAGTTAAAAACTCTCCTGTGAGATACGGAGACCCATGGTCCAGTGTAGAAATGCACAGGCTACTCTACTTTTTGTCTCACATAAGATGGGGAGCAGAATCCCGGTTCGAGTCTCCCCAACCCCGAGACTTTTTCAAAATCTTCCAGGGTTTTCACCCCGTTAGTTAAGTTATCTCTTTAGTTATTAATAATCTGGGTGTTTGAATTTCTGCCATTTGCCGAATACGTAGAAAATTAAGTTTAGGTGTACTGGGTTAGAGGATACAGTAGGCTCTTGAGAATGAACACTGGGGACCAGTGTTATTGGGAAAAGGGGTTCTGTGGAAAGGATTCTGTATCGCCCGGTGGTTAGATGTGAGGAGACTCGTACTCTAACAGTAGCCAAGCGAGGCTTTAATCCCCAGAGATCATGACAAGTATGAGTTAAAACTCTCCTGTGAGATAAGGAGACCCATGGTCCAGTGTAGAAATACACATGCTACTCTACTTTTTGTCTCACAACCCAAAATATTGTCGAAATATCCTGAATATAGGCCATTTTCCGTGAATGTAAAGAAGCGAAGAAAGAAAAAAATCAAACATTACTGACTTCAAATCATTACAAAAACCCGAAAGCCTACATCAATATTTAACCACCAGGCAGAATTAAACCCAACTGTGCAAACCAAAGCTGGACTCTTCTACAAACATATAGAAGGCAGTCTAAAATTTTTTAGAGATACAAAAATGTTCTGGAACTAAAACTATCGAAGGACTACAAAAAAGCAAGTAACACCCATATGAACTCAACAACATTGCATCATCATAATACAGCAGTCTTTGATCCATCCAACAGAAAGATTAAAGCACCGATTCTGAACCACGACGAGTCTGACTCAAACTTGGACTCTCCTATTTATATTCTGGAATTAAATATAGCAATTGAGAATATGAAAAACAAAAAAGCACTCAGATCGGACTTAATTTTAAACGACACCGTGAAACTGTTATCTTGCACGTCTCTACAAAGATTAACCGACCATTTCCAGAAAGTGTATCCCTATAGAGAAATACACATCTCGTGGTATAAAGCGTTTAGGAAATACACCGCAAGTCACACCTGTGGTCGTTTGTTTCATTGACTCTAAAGGGCAAACGAATTAATCGACGGACCTAAGAATTTGTAAATAGATTATATGTGTCCCTGTGCTTAAACGTGTAAAAGTACAGTTCTGTGAGCTAATTGCTTTGTCCCGTAGGATCAATTAAAAACATGCTTGCAAAACGGGGTATTTACTGAGCGCTATGTAAATAGGTGTTATCACCCCTATACATAAAAATAAACGTGCCTGATAATTTTCGATCAATCAAATTTAAGAAAAAAATTATCTGCTTGCTATGTAGGCATAAAGCAAGCAAAGTGACAGTCCGAATCACAACCTACTCCCTGGTCAAATATAACTGAGGAACGGCTCTCAAGTTTTGTCAACATACTCAAAACCATTTACTCCCAAACTACAGTTACAGCCAAATCAGTCACAGAAGAAACGGAAGAAAGATAAATCAACACAGGAGTCTTACAAGAGAAATTCTTAATACCAACTCTGTTAATAGAAGAATTGTAAAGCAAGGTTCACACATATTTGTTTTGTACATTCAATTTATGAATGCAAAAACAACGAAAATTTCCGTGATAAACTACTCGGCTCTTTTTTCTGAAATCGCACAGAGGCTGCGCAGGTGTGTCAACCAATCTTTACCAAATTTATCACACTATTTCATACATACGTTATTAGAATATCCCCCAAATATTTTTTAATTTGACGCATTAGTTTCTCCACAAATGAATTTTTTTTAATTACGAAGAAAGTTTGATAAAATTTTATGCAGTATAATGAGCTTTGTTTTTAATTTCTGCCTATCTCAAAATTCACCCCCTTCCACCCAGAAAATCAATCAAACAATTTTGAATCAAAATATTGAATTTTTTTCAAAATTACGGCGAAACTTTGAAAAATTCTCAAACTTTTAGTATAATCATTTCCATTGGGATTAGATATCCGGAAGGAAGTTTAGATAATACGGAACAAAATGTCAAAAACTCCATTGGAGAAATCATTATACTAAAAAAGTTATGATTTTTTGAAATTTTTTGAAAATTTCTTTGGTTAGGCGGTGTGGTGTATGTTATACACCCTGCCATGTTGCCAATTTAGCTTGAAGTAAGCAGTTTTCCGGAAAAAAAATTTGTTTTTCCGAGTGTAACAAAAATTGTTTTATATCTCCAGATTACAATAGTCTATAATTAAGGCCAGCCAATGCTTCCGGAGTCATTTTGAGTCATTGACTCATGAGAAATTTTGAGTCAATGTAGCTTTGACATTGCTAGGAAACTTACAGAATGGGTACGCACTATTAGGCATTCTGTATGTGCAGAATGTGTCGTACATGCAATTTAATCATTATATAAGCGCAGTAGACATCGTAAATGCGCAATGGGAGTTGTGCGTGCGAAGTGAGAATTTTACACGTGCAGAAAACATTTCATATGCGAAGTAGGTTGTTAGGTTGTTAGGATTGGATAGGAGTGGATAGGAATTGATCCGCGACTTGGTCGCGGATCAATTTTACTTCAGCAAAATTTCTTTTGAAATTTTTTGCAATGATTTTGCCAAACTTATTTAGTATATGCTCATAAACAACACAATGAACTGATACAATTTAAACCTTTTTGAAATAGTTATAATGCGAACTGGTTGTTATCATTTATTAACATTCTAACAAATTTAGCATACGTGATAAATGACTCACTAGTCATTTAAAACTATCTGTTTTAGCTATACTGCCTACAAAACTATCGAGTTCTGAGGCTGAATTTTAGCAAATAATTAGACAATAAAACATTGCACGAAAATATTTAAAAAGAAATTTTGCTGTGTAAAATTAATCCGCGACTAAATTCGGTATTTTGCTGGAATTGAAATGTTTAAACATATGCATTTGGACAGTGAATAAGTTATTTGTGTCTATCTTGATAAGACCTTGTGATTTTTAGAGGAAAGATTATTGGGGTCAATTTAATCCGCGACCAAATTTGGTATTGTCCTGGAATCACATTTGTGTTTTACACTGAGCAATTGATATAAGTTTATTTTGATAAGATATTTCAAATTAAAAAAATCACCGGGGCCAAATCAATCCGCGACTAAATTTTGTATTTTCGTAGGACCTAACATGTGTTTAAAAATTGTTTAAGTGACATGTGAATATTTATGAAATTTTATTCGAGATTTTTGAAAAAATAATTTACCGGGGGTCAAATCAATCCGCGACTAATTTGATACTTCCCTGGAACCGTGTATGTGTTTTTAAATATTGTGTATGTGAATGTCTATTTTTGCAATTTTATTTGAGTTTTCGAAAAAATAAATTACGGGGCCAAATTAATCCGTGACTAATTTTGGTATTATCCTGGAATCAAATGTTTGTATACTGAATAATTGATGAGGTTATTTTTAAAAGATTTGTACAAACCCCTAATGTTTTGGAGCTAGGTTTAGGATCTTGCTTGTGAGTACACAACGTGGTTGAGAGTGTAGTATTGAACATGTGTGTTTCACATCCCACCTCCATCCAAACCACCGACGGACGTCGGTTCGAAATTGGAAAACTCAACATTTTCAATTGCAATTTTCGGCAAGTTAATGTATACAGAAAAATTTTTTAATATAGCTAAAAAATTTCTCGTAAATCAAAGTTAATAGAAAATTTGGTTTTTTGTTGAAGTGTGATTTTTGCTTGCGCCATTACCTGGACGATTTCAGAAAAACAGCCTCGGTCTATCAACAACAAATATATAAATGGAGAAACGACTAACCTTTTCATTAACTTAATAGTAACTTATTAGATCAATATTAGACATAAGTTTTTTAACAATTTTCTAATTCTCTTTAGAAACACTATGCATAAAAAGTCAAGTAACAATAAATAAAAAATAAATATCTAATATCGACCAATTTTCAGCGATTAGAGTAGTCTGTTATTAGTCGGTAATTCTAGCCACCATAAGGAGGAACCGGGAAATCGATATTGATCAACCAAAGGGCAAATAAGCATGCAAACGTGATGTAGATTTTTAGATTTACTTGTTGAAAACTGGTGCTACTCAAACAAGACCCGCAGCATCTATTCCCACAATTTCATTACTACGTGCAAACAAGAGAATACTTTATATCTACACAGCATCCTAAATTATTTTCATTTGTAGACAGTTCTAAGCATTTCTGTTTTTAATCTAACGTTAAGAATTTTATGTTCTTTTGTTGGAAATTGGTTCTACTCAAATGAAACACGTTTCATCTATTTTGCACGATTTCGTTAGTAGGTGCTAGTAATATTAGGTCAATCTATCTAATTAACTATACATCCATCTCATAGATGTATAGAATGGGCCCTCCACCCCACCAATCTAAATTGACCCTTCCACCCGTTTAAGATAAATTGACCACTCCACCCGTCCAAGCTAAATTGATTCGTCTACCTCTCCGCCCTCCATTCAGCAAAGACCACTTCAAGGTAAGTTGACCCCTCGTCTTCCATTTCACTCAACAAACACCTTGCCGTGTTCGCAAACAACAGCTCCAACTGGATTTCACCCCTCTCGCAATAATTTTCGGTTAATTTCTAATCGATTCGCTTTTCTTTCCAGTAGTATTCTGTTTTTATGATTAAATAGTTTTTATTAAATATTGAATACACCGAAACACAACCAAAACAAAATAAATGGATTGCACAAGGATTACGGATTCAAACAGGCTTTACTGCTCTATAAAAGCATGCCAATCCTCCGCCCTCCGCTGAACACAAAACCCTTCCACCCCTCCAGTCCTCCAGATCAACTTCAGCCCTCCACTTCTCCAGCCCTCGATCCCTTCGAGGAGATTTCACCCCTCCATTCCTCCGACCTCCACCAAAAATTGACCCCTCCACCCTCTGTGGAGGGCCCTCCGCGGAGGGGGCCCATGCATGATCCATCTATCCATCCATCCATCTATCTGTCAATCAATGTATGTATCTTTCTCTACATTTAACTGTTCACCTATCTACCTATGCATATACCTATCGATGTATCGATTCCTTATGTTCGCGGTTGCTACGGATTGTGACCCATTATTAATTGTGACGAATTAAAAGTTATTAGGGTAATAAATCTCTAAATTTGATGTTGAAGAAATTAATAAGATACACTATACTTTAGTTGATGGTAATCTTCTGACATGTGTTGTGTTTACATACAACCGAAATGATTTAATTACTATTCAGATTACTATTAATAACTGTGAAGTGGACGAGCCAGAAAAATACAAAATGCTTGCTATTTCTTAGCACAGCCTTCCAACACCTCGCTTTTTCGTGTTCATCTTCCATTGGTTAAATAGATGTGGAACGTACAGAAATTTGAGTTACCTGAAGTCAATCATTTTACTCAACTAAATTTCTTCAACTCGGTACCTTTAATAAGATCTTCGCATACATTTTCAGGCTAGTAGAATTGCTTGACTGAAAAATATTAACTTTAATACATAACGATATATTGCCAGAAGTATATTTTTAATAAAATATATAGCACATTAAAAAGTTTATAATGAAACACAAGGGTGAACTATAAGATGTAAGAATCACGTCAACATGACATTAGCTTTTGACGTGTAAGTTTACGCAAGCCAGACTTAACGTAGGCGGACATCTAGGGGTCAACAAATCGTATAGTTTACGTAAACAGGAATTGGCGTAAATCTACTTGATGTCTCATGTGTACTAAACAGACATGATGTTTATTTCTACATCAAGTGAATTTGTCCCATGGCCATGGCCACTAGACCCATGCATGGGTCTAGTCACGTGGTGCAAAAATTTTGCGGAGGGTCGGCGTGTGGCTATCGGCTATTTGGTTTGACAATATTAAAGATTGACATCTACAAAGGTAAACTTTGAAATCACATGTTAATTTTAGTGAGCTCTGGTTGTTAAGTCAATTTCTGGACACCATTCATAAAAAATATTATATAGATTTGGCAGTCAGACCTTCTTCCTTCTCTCACCACCAACATTAAGGCTGATTCTATGAAATAAAAGTCCGAAGCGACCGTAATAAAATAAGTAGTTACTCCTCTTGCCAGGTAGGGTGAAAAAAAATTTAAGTTAATATGTTTCAAATTCTTATTTTTAGTATGTATATAGTTCCATCTACAAATTTATTTCCAGTGGCATAATCGATCAGAGTATAGTTAATAAAATCATTATTAATCAAATTCAGAGTATAACCAAATTTTAGGGTAATAGATAGTTAGTTGAAAAGAAACTAGTAGAAATCTAAATTTAAACTCTACAGATTAGTATTAGACTTAAAAAAATTCTTCAAGTTTTGTAGTGACTACATCTTCTTCCAATTTATCTGCATCTGAAGCCTAGAAATCCAATATTAAAAACATTGATATTAATACATGGAGTTCTGATTATTTAAAAATATTTAGTATACATGTATCTCAGCGAATCCCGTGAATGCGGTTTTCCTCAGTTCTGAGTTCGTAGTAGTGTAGCAGAATTTTGTTTTTGAGTCTGCCTCATGTGGTGTCCAATAGAAAATGACTGGATGAGATTTCTATTTTAAAGAATCAAAAAATTTGTTGTTTTAGAAGTATAACTTTATGCAACTATTTCAAAAGTTAATATAATATTTCTACATACTCTTGCAACCATGTAGCTAAAAACACCAAAACGACAGTCCTTGGATCTCATTAGGTCACTTAAGAACTTATCATAGGATGCTCCTTTTGGACCTATTCATACATAAAAACAAACTCTTTCAATAAGATTAATTTTTTTGATAAAATCCACCTGGAACGACAGCTGCAACGGAAAGGGTTTTTGTAAAGAAATGATCTCTGATCTATCTCACCATGAAGCTATAAGGTTAACGAAACCATTTTATCTTCTTCCGCTAAAAATAAACACTGTCGAGGGGAAAAAGTTTTAATGAATACTGATGAAGACTGATGTTGTTAGGGGTAATAATATGACCTATTTTTTCAATACACAAAAAAGGAAAACCCTATTTGGTTGATGGGTTTTGACGAGGTTCGAAACGGGAATTTCACAACCCATCAAAATTTGAATTGCAGTAAATATTCTCAGGCGTCGATTTTTTTATTAGAGTTTGTGCAAATATATTGCTAAATTAACTCAAGCATCATAATACTTTGGTTCCGGTAGTAAGGATTTTGAATTACAAATGTGTGACGAATCTTAATAATAATAAAATTTTTGTTTAATCGCTCTAACGATATAACGACTCAACGGTCTAATTACAACCGTCTGTTTAAACGATAAATTTGTCTAATATGTCTCTGTCTCTACAGATACATTAAATAGTATAGATGTAAAATGTAAAATATGTAAAAGTTATTTTTTTAAAACTGTCTCATTCAAAAAAATTGAACTTTTAGAGCACATCGTGAATAAAAATAGTTAAATTCTTCACAACTCAATGAGAATAACTAGAGGATGTAATTTTAAACAATCGTGTAAAATTATATACCTCCAGTTTGAAAAAATTCTTTAAAATATAATTATAGTAAACAGTGGATTAGAAATACTAATAGAAATAATAAGTCAACTAATTAACAAACTTGCTCTATAACTATTTCTGATTCAACCATTCAATTACCACTTTGTTACCTGTAAGCCTCAACTTTATTGTACTGATTCAGCACAAATGGGTAACTACAGTATTTTAATTATTCAACTATTTTTACTGTCGTTATTTAAAATTTAAATTTCAATATCACTTTTACAATAGTATTGACGTAATAAAATATATGTGATTGTTTGTTACTGTATTGTTCAAATATATCATCGTAGTTTTATATAAATTTGTTAATGAAGATCAGCTATATACAATAATGAAACAAATGCTTCAGCTAGAATAGACTTTTGTCCCAGAAGTTTTTTTCTCTGGAAAGATGCGTGTTAAAAAAATGATTTTTTTAAATCTTGTATTCTGTTCGTTATCTCGTGACTTCGCATATGTTTTATCATAATATTTTTCTCGATAAATCTTATAAGATTTTAGTGAACCTATCAAATTAAATGTTAGTGCTTTCAACTCTATGATTACTACAATAAAAGCTATTTTTTAAATACAAAATTTGAGAGATTATTTTACGCGAAGTATAGCTTAAGTACATTCATGTTTGACTATATCCTCGGAAAATTTGAATTTGGAGCAAAAACCTACTTTTTATAGTTATTGTCTCAATGTGCGTTTTGAAGTATTTGAAGATTTCGAAGAAGAGAATATAGTTTACGAGATAATAAAAATTACGTGTCTTAGAACGTAGTACTGTCTTTTTCAAAAGAGAGCAGTAGCCAAAATTCACTTCCATCGTACTTATTTCATGGTCTTTTTACTTGAAACTAATGCACCCGGCTTGCAGCTATGGTCGAAAGTCAAATTTTGAAAACCACAAATGGAGAATAGGATAGCAACTTACAACTAAATTAAGCTTTATCCACTGTTGTATCCATCCTATCGACCACAAAACCTGCTTTAATTTTGTTAAATACGTAATGTTTAAATGCACGATTGGCATTGAAACTGTCTAAAAATCTTGTTTAATTCGGCACAGACTGCCACTCTTTCTTATAATGCCTAGCTGCCTTTCCGAAAATTGTTCCGCTCATAGGTTTGGTTGTTAGAAATTGTTAGACTCCGAATAATTTTCAATATCTCAGGTACAGGAGACCGAAAACTACAAAGTTTCACGAAGTTGTCTCGTACACAAAAAAAAAGTTGGCATTAGAAAAATCTTAGGTCTGCTTATACCATGGATTATTCCACGAACTATTAGGTGTTAGAGAAATTTATAATGACCTGCAACAAATGAAAGTAAATAAATCATAACAACAGTAAAATAAAGTACAGTCTAAATAATAGCATGAAACATAGGTAGTGCTGATATTAGATGAAACTAAAATCTGCAATATTTGTAGCAAAAGTAGCACATATGGTTACAATTAGTCAATATTTTGAATTCAGACATCTCGCTAGCTATATACAACGCCAGTTTACATGAATAACAACGTGATTCCGGATATGCAGACAGCCACAACCATTACAATACCCTACTACTATGAAAGTAGTTAACGACTAATTGATCTTTATATATCATCTTACCGACAACTTCAACTTCCAAAACGGGTACCGGTTCATCCAGGTCATCAATTTTCATAATGACGTATTGGTTTGCTTTTGTCTTCACTGACTCAAATTTTTCCACGGATTCATCAGATAGACTCTACAGGAAGGATCAATGACTTGTAATGAATACAATATATTTCATGACACAGTCATTAAATTTAATCATAAATAATAACGTCTTAACTTTCTAGTAACATGGGGAGCATAAAAGTTCTTTTACTACTGTACCTCACCCGAAGTATTTATAAGCGGCTATTTAATTAAAAGTGTATGATTTCAACTAAAAATTCAAAACTCTCTGAATTAGCTACTGGTCGGTAATACTTCCACCCTCTTCTCCAGTAAACCTTTAATTGAAACTGATTATTTTTTAAACAAATATTTACCACTTTCAAATCTCTATTTAATTATTAAGCTGGTTTGATACGATTTAGTAATGTAGTTAATTAAATTTTAAAATTACATTAATAAACAGATTTTTTTCAATAATCGTAAAATCCTTAATTTTTACTATTACGAATAAGCGAAGGCATATTATATTTTTTTTGACAAAGAAAACTAAATTTGAAAGCTTAGTGTTGAAAGCTATTGTCACGCAGTGTGGTGTTGGTAGAATAAGTGTTGAGAGAGAATGACAAAAAAACAAGAATGAGAAAATATTCAGAACAGTTTGACTAATTCTTATCAATCCCGTACTTGTAAACAAATAATGAAAATTTTTTATCACTTTTGAACAAAGTTAAAAAGTTAAAAATTGCGAACACCTTGAATTGCACCATTGATCTCATTTGAAACCGAAATTTAAAAACATTTTTACAAGGTGACCAATTAAGGAAGAATGTTCGCATTATCTCAAATTTTACACCAGATATTTTCTAATCTTTTGAATATTTTAATGAAAATTCATTAATGTGACACTTTTTTTAATTTTACTAATAATTTGAGAATTAAAATGATTTTCGTACCATTTTGACCGGATTTTGGAGCTATTCGAGGGAGATACTGATGAAGTATCACCCAAAAACTAGACTTAGGTTCCTTAGTTTCATCATCCATTCATTTTCATGGAAACATAGTCTACCCGTTAAAACGGAATTTCGTCTGTAATGCTTGACTCCTATTCGGGTGGAGTGTGGGAGTATAACCAGGGTTGCAAAATAACTCAGAAATATGATGTCAGTAGCCTTGCTTTCAGTTTAAGTCTCATAGTTCATTTTTGTAATTTTGTTTTTACAATTTGTATGATAAAATTTAAAAGATAATATCAAAAATTAAAGGCGACGTATGTCAGCATTATCCATAAAACATTTAGGCTTGATTTGCACATAAAAACATTAATTCACTGTTATTATAAGTTAAGGTCAACAATCCCTTGTTGGCACAGTGAACATCGTGGCCAGGCAATATAAAGACTCAAGATTAGGACTTAAATATTTGCAATGCAATTATTTACGTTTAGGGTAAAATGGAAGTAATTAAACCGTAGCAACTGTAAAAATCATCTGAGACTAAATCACAACTTGAAATCTTAGGTGGTAAGAACATTTATGCTGCTAAAACCGTGGTAACTGCTGTAATATAAGTTATAAAACCATATTACAGTGGACCTCTCGATATAAGACCAATTCGGTTATAAGCTCAATTTTTGGCGCATTTGCTTTGGAATAATATATTTTGCATAGGAAAATATCGCTCTATAAGACCAAAACGGATATAAGACCAAAATCTGAAGGCCAAGTTAGTACCAGGTGGCATTTATATAAGACCAAAACATGCGGAATCTCGACATTTTGCTTTACGTTTCTTCTTTTTAGAAACTAAACACATGCTAGTGTTTACTAATTCGCTTCCATAAACTTTTCACACTTAAATTCTTGCATGTACAAATTTATTAATTTTTAAAGTGGATAAAGTAAAAAAAAATTTTTTTTTTTCGTCAACCTACCAAGATAAAATAATTGACCTTCTGAAATCTGCAAAAATTACAAGTTACATTTGAACATGAAAGATACGTAGTAGGGCAAATTAGTCGTTTTAAGTTTATCCTCGACATATTCATTTGCTAACGACTTGTAAAAAAAATAATCTCTAAAATGAGGAACAGACGTTCTAATGCAGTTGACGCTAGTCAGAGAGTGTTGCATTTTATGAAAAAATTTAGTATCCGAACTTTTGGTAAAATACTTCTGTTTTTCGTCATAAATTGCCAATATTACAAGCTAGCTTTTCGCTTCAATATATAAATGTTAATTTACTCTATGCTATAATTTTTTCGTTTAGCTCGAGACAGTTAACTGGATTAAAATATCATAAGTGACGGGTAGATTATTTAATTTTTTTAAGTCAAATTCTTAATTCATAGTTCAAGCAGGGATCCTTTTGGAAATGTGCTATAGAAAATCTTTTGCAGTATGCGTAAACAAACTCTAAATGCTTCATTAAAGGCGTTTTGTTCCATGATACCTGCACGAGATGAGCAAAGCTAAGAATGAGATAACTCTAAACTGAGCGTTAGGCCTGGAGCCAGACTGCCTGTTTCTTCGTGATTAGGAGTCTGGATCCATACCATGATACACAAATATGCCGATAAGGTTTTTCAAGCAGAGTAAGATAAATATCAATAGCTCACCTCCATTTAGCGGTTCCGCGGAAGTATGCCTAGAGTTTAGAGGAATGTGGGAGACGATTCAGATCTACCTCTCAGGAGGTTGAGGCTAAATCCAGTAAAAAGTGTCTGTCATATGAACACATCTCCACAGCACAAAATACTGATAAAATTTTGTTTGAATCTCTTACCATCTTTTCCTTCCCTCTTGATAGGGCAAAAGCCAGTCAATTAAACAAAAAATAAGACTGTTTAAGTCTAAACTGGCTTTATATCCATTGAAATACTTTGACGGCTATACAGTTTCTCCATGCAAAGTCCCACTTTTATAAGTGTGCTTCACTCTATATACAGTAGAGCGCAAAAGTTTCTGTACATGGAGAAAGTATTTAACTAAAAAACCATGCAGAATAAATCGATAGACTCAAACTCATTATCTTATTCTCTTCACGCACATTCTAACTAGACAGTTGTACACCAAAAAGTGGTACAACTAATTTTTAAATAAGTTTTTATTCATTCACCCTAGTGTTGCTGAATATTTTTTAGTTATTTCTGTAAAATCCAAAACACTGAAAATTTGAGTATTTCACTAGACCGACCTTATTTTGAGTAAAAAAATGTTTTCTGAAAAAATAGAATACGTAAAGAGATTGGATCAACTACAATTACCTTCAATTAATCATATCAATTACTCATTACACATTACGAAATGGTAATGGTAATTGGATTACGTTTGAAACGCTGTAATTGTAAATGTAATATAAAAATAGCAATTTCAGGTAAATTGAAGCTTTTATCCTTACATTACAATAATTACAATTACAACGTACAAACTTTTTTCTAGTTAAAAAAAAATTTTTTAACTAGAAAAATTTTTTATTTTTTTGAGGGAACGCAGCGTCTATATTGGGAACGTTGCCTAAAGGAAAACAGTTGGATGAAATATTCTTTCTTTAATTATTATTTTACCTATACTCCCTATCAGTTTTAATTTTATTATGGTTCTATTTTTAATTATTATTAATTTATTTAAAAAGATAAATACTTANTTAATTTTATTATGGTTCTATTTTTAATTATTATTAATTTATTTAAAAAGATAAATACTTACAAAAGAATAAAAAAAATTAATTTTAATTTTTCTTCAGTAGCTTACAAGAAGTGAATTGAAAAATGAATAACTGTAATAACAAATGTAAACTATGTTTGTGCTTTGCGATGCACAACTAACATTGTCTTTTCAGTCTCGAAAACCTAATAAAGTATTAAATTTATGTGAACAAAGTTTTCTCTTCTTCATCCTAAAAATGTTTAATTGAAATTATACAAATATTTTAAATCTTTTGCGTAATCTATTTTAAGCTTTATTTTGTTCAAATATCATCAAAATTGTTTGATGTGTGCAGATGTCTAATGAACCTACACAATGTTTATATAAGGTTACACATTTGGAATGGAAAGACTTCCCAAATCTATAAAAATATATGTGCTCCACTGTAAATAAGGCATTTGAGATANCACATTTGGAATGGAAAGACTTCCCAAATCTATAAAAATATATGTGCTCCACTGTAAATAAGGCATTTGAGATAATAAAATTAGTAAAATGATGTATGGGTGAATATATAGGGGATACATGGATAACAATCGTAGATGCATTGTCNATAATAAAATTAGTAAAATGATGTATGGGTGAATATATAGGGGATACATGGATAACAATCGTAGATGCATTGTCGCTTGAGCTATAACTGCAAATAAGCATTAGTAGTAGTCTACTTACAAAATTGGAATCATGCCTCGATTCTCTAAATACAGGATCTTTTGTTTGTTTTTCTGTTAACATATCATCAATCCGAAATATTTTATAAGAATTACTATCGGAATTTAAACGTATTCGAGTTACTGGCTAAACCGAGACTTTCCACTAGAACCCGGCCATCAATACATGGAACTACATGAAAACAACCTATATTATATTGATGTAATTCCAAACCACCGTTGTAGCCTGTATATTTTTTATATATTTAACAACAAAAGTAAAGTTTGAGTTATAGGAATACCGAAATAAAATAAACATTTACAATTACTAAGATCATACCCTCTAAAGGGCGATTTCCATCATGGGACCAGCGTAAAATGTGGGGTCGAGTAAAAAGTCGCTTTTACCTAGGGAAAATTTTTCTCGAGCAAAACTTATTTTGCCGAGTGAAAACTTGTATTTTACCTCGTAGGGTATTCATCATTTCTTGAGAAAAATTAGGAATAGGGTAAAAGGTTTGAAGGGTCGAAAATAAAAAATCTAAAAGGAAGAGGAATGTGAAAAGGGTATTGAAGCCCATTCAAATTATACTAATTAGGTAGAAAATGGTTCAAAAAGAAGGAAGCGGAATGCAAAAAGGGTCAATCGAGGTCTGTTATCGCCTTTTAATGACATTCCACTTCCTTCTTTTCCTCGATTTTACTACTCAACACAGGAGAGCATGGGGATTTTTCACCATAAAAAATAGACAAGATTTTACCGTCGAGCCCGGTAAAATTTTTCCTGAGCAAAATATTTTCCTTTGGTTTTTACTAGGTGGGGCAGAGATGATGAATACCGCTCGGTAAAAATCTTGAGTAAAATGACTGTTTTTTACCTGGTTCTTGGTTTTTTGCCTAGCTTTTGGTTTTACCCTTATGATGGGTACTATGCTTAAGTGGGTAAAGTTGGCTGGTGAATGAGTTTGGTTATTTAATGTCATTTACCAAGGGATGACTGGTATTAAAGATTTCGTAATTTGAGAAAAGAAAGAAGAAGAAGCGATTTGCCCAAAACTCGATAAACAAACCGCAATATCTTGAGGTCGGTAAAGTTTGAGAGAAAAATTTGAAATTGTTATCGCCTCTCATTGGCTGAATTATCCCGCTCAGGTGAAGCTTGGTAAAAGGTGGTAAACTCTCTGAAATATCAACTTTGAAAATTTATCACTTTGAAGGGTATACCCTTACTATCTTAGACAAGTCATAGGAACTGATATACTAATCAAATCAACTTCATTACTTATAAACCTCAGTAACCATAAAATGCTATATAAGACCCCGTACCGTATTTCAAAAATATTTATAAATAGTTCCCGATGTAGGGACACACAAATGCGACTAAATGAATTATAATACTGTCCTATTGCTAAAATAGTATACAGGTAAGAAATAAATACGTATAAATTAAATTTCAAACAATCTGCAACTATATAGTATTTTTTCATTGAAGCGTGAGGTCTCAAAAATTATAAGTATTTATACAATATTAAATAAATTTTCTTCTTCAAGCACTAATTTACTTCATATTCACATTAAATGAATCTTTTGTAACTAAAATAATTTCATACAGTTCATAAATCATTTCTCAATAATCTTAAGCTCAAATTTTACTGTAGAACCAAAACTGAGAAACCTTGATCACTTTCACTGACTCAATTCCCTCAAAAATTTCAACGCCGAGAAGTAGTAGTTCTTGACAGGAACTCAGTTGGTAAAAGTATAAATTCTGAGAACTATCATCAACTCAATTTCGGCCAAAAACCACTGCTTCTATGCCTTGAAATATTAGTTTGAAATGAGTTGGTGAAAGTGGTCAGTGTTTTTCTCATTTTTGGTACTAACAGTAGTTATAAATGATGGGAGTGTATCTAATTTAAGAATGCCGTTTAACATAAATAGAGTAATAAAATTAGAAATATTTATATATATAAAACAAAAACATATAAAGTTACAAAAATATAGTGATAAAACTACAGCCTGATATAAACTATGAAATGTGTAGCTAACAATTGATACTTGACATAAATGCAGCTAATATTCCCAAATTAATTAAATCTCACTACACAGCAGTTTAAATATTTTCAAAATGATTAAAAAAAAATATAAAAATATGCACAATTTTTTTTAGTATTTTCTCTTTTTGTGCGCCTGAAACATGTACTCAATGATAGCAACAAAAAATTTTTTAGCGTTTATACAACCCTGGAATTGATTATGGGGAATTTGTGAAATTGAGCAATGAGACTCTTCCCTTTCATTTGATATTCGTATTTTTTGTAAGGTTTATTTTTATTCTCTCTTCCTTGTAGAGAAAGTAGGATATTTTTAGGACAAGTTGTCGGAGTTGGTAATCTCTTTTCCTCCCATTACAGAAGAAGTCACAGGAAATCAAGAAGTGCCAAACTTAAGCTCAATTAAAACACGAAACGGCGCCCTCCTCCTCTCCCGTCGTAAATTCCCAATCACTGTGAGAGAGAAAAAGTGTTTTAGACCAGAGAAACGTTAACTTCATGATCTGAATTCCATTCCATTAGTGAAAAAAAAAGATACACAATGGCATATGAATAAAGATGTTACCTCTCACTTGCTAATGAGAAGAAGAGATTCTTTCTCAGCAGGAGAACAAAGTAACAATGTTGGAGTATTTTTGGAATGACTTACCGATCAATCATTGTACTCAGCAAATAGAGAAACAAATTAGATACGAGTGGTGTAAAATAAACGAAGGATTGGTTTCTTTATTCAAAGAAAACAAAAAGTTAAGCACTATAATTTGGACATAAAATTATCATAGTTGCTAATTACAATATACTGTAAAAATAAAAAATTAGTAAACAAATTTGTACTTAAGAATTTTTTTATACGCATGTACGGAGAACTAGGACTTAAAAACTTCAATGGAAACCTTGAAAAAAGATCAATAAAAAACAATTATTTTTAACATGGCTTATACTTAGTCGGCACAGAAGTCTAGGAATCAAATTAATACTCTTGAGTAAAGGACAATTTGTCTACAACTAATCCAACATGTCTATGTCTACAAAAGGTTTTGTGATCAACTTGATTATTGATAGAATGGGTATATTCTAAACCTCAAGTTTGTACGTATATTCTTCCATCCCCACCATATGTTTTCATCTATCTTCACCCTAGACATGCTTGATGTCACCCGGAGTGATTTATAATAGATACACCCATGTTTGTAGATTTTATTGTAAAATCGGATTCGGAACCAACAAAAAATATTCAGAATCATATAATCTCTCAGCGTGTAATTCATAGATACAATTCAATGAACCGAACCAATGATTCTATGTCCCTAATCATAAAATCGATTGGTTTGTCGGTTTCTACTGATTGTCCAAAAGTTTTCATTCAGTGCCCCAGAAATTTAACCCAAGAGCATGAATGATACATAATGTTAGACCCCCTTTAGAAATATATTGTATTATGTGCAGTTCGGCATTTGTAAAGTCTATGCTTAACTACCTATAAATTCAACCGACCCAAAAAATGTTAACTACGAACGACAAACTAAAATTTTTTACCCACACAATATTAAACACCGGAAGCCTTGCGACAAAAAACTACCGGCAGCGTCGGCACGAAGAAAGATACTCCGATATTCTTCCACACCGGCGGAGAATTAGAAAGGAATTAGCAGGGATGTGTTAAGTCGATGAGATAACAAACCTTTGACTATATCAAGCTTATAATGTATAGTTAATAGTGTTCTCCATGACTCCGACTCCAAGAAAATTTTGGAGTGGCTCCGGAGTCACTGACTCCGACTCTATGAAAATAAGGAGTGACTCCGGAGTCGGAGCACTGACTCTGAAGTCGACTCCGGAGTCAAAATTCACATTTACTTTGATTTCGCAAATACATATTATGCACATGGTTCTCTTTATGTGGAGGTGGGGCAGTTGTCAAGGGAATTCCATTTAAAAAAAATTAAAATTCATCTAAAAGTCGGCAAATTAAGAACAAAAGTTTCTAAAAAAAGTAAATTAAGTTAGTAAGTTATCATGAGAGAGGTCAATGAATTGAAACTAATTTGTGAAAGAGTTGCCCACATTTGTCCCGACTCTTGTTTACGTATTAGTCTTAAAAATTAGTAAACAATTTCTAATCTTGAGTTGTCAGATTCTTCGTTGGCTTCGTCTCTATTATTTAAAATATTTAAATTTTAAAATGCTCCTAAAAGCAGGAGCAAAGCAACTATATATTGCAGCTACACTATATTAAGCAGCTGAGCTGTTAATTAAAGTGGCCCCTATATATAGGAGCAGAACTGCAATATTTAGTGTATCATACCTTACTGACATACGTGTATTCTGTTTGTGATGTAATGCTATATGAGTTCTGCGCATGATATTTTTTTGGAGCTGACTCCAATTGTGTGGAGTCGACTCCGGAGTCATTGACTCCGACTCCTTGTTTGCATATGCCTGGTCCGGAGTCATCGACTCCGACTCCATAGCAAACCACAAGTGACTCCGGAGCCGGAGTCAAGGAGTCGACTCCGACTCCAGAGTCGGAGTCATGGAGAACACTAGTTAATAGTTTGCCATAACAAAACCTAAGATATTGATAAAATACTGTATCTTTGAAATATACTCCCGATCAGATTTATAAAACAACGAAGTTGCTTTTAGCTGTAGAACTTGGCTGGATAAAATCCAGCTAGATAACGTATTAGTAAGTTAAAACTCGATAAAAAGTAAAGTTTTGTTATTATGTCCTTTGAATTTTGCCAAAAAAATGTTTTTTTTTGCCAATATGTTTTTTTTTTTTGTTAAATAACATTGAAAATCAGAGTTATAATGATAAAAGCTAAGGTTTCTAGAATAAAAGGGTCAAAAGTTGTGATTTATTGAAAATAAAATTATTTGAACATAGATTGAGATGTTATCTTTTACTGTAGCGTCTCAGAATTATGTTCGAAAACACTTGATTGTCATTAGAAAATAACTACAATTATCACAGAAACATGATTTTTACTCATGTTACCCTACTTCTCCATGATATTTCAGAATAAAATATTAAATGCGAGAGGAAAAAAATTGCGTAGCGACGCAAGTTGGACATAAGTATAAAACAGAGACCTACTACAGCAAAGGGCAAGTTGCAAAAGTAGCTTCTCCTTGCTTTATAATATTTTTCATTACTCTACCCAAGGTTGCTATGAGGATTACACAAAAGCCTTTCATAAGGTTAGTCCATAACTCGATAATTTCGAAAACTTCCAATTTTTTNCATAACTCGATAATTTCGAAAACTTCCAATTTTTTTAAAATAACAAACTTCACTCTCGGAAACAACGTCTTAATTCTTTTTTTTTAATTAAAAATTTGTAAGTATTGCATCAAATACTATTTAAACAACATGTCAACATATGGATAAGTCTTGCTTAAAAATGTTCAATTCAAAATTTGCTAAATCGTCTTAGTAACACAGTTCAATATTAGGCTGGCTGACAAACCGTCAGCCAACAAAAAAAAATTCGAAATTAAAAAAAGGTGAATTATGGACTAACCTTATGAAACCCTTTTGTGTAATTTTCATAGCAACCTTGACTACCTATTTTCATATTAGAAGAAAGAAATATATAATATGGTTTAAAGGGTCCACCGTCCTATTATGAACACTTTTATTTTGACGAAACAAAAATTAAAATTCCTGCATATACATTTTTTTGGTTTGTTCATTATGTTCTCCATGCTCATCTTTGAGGAACATAAAAAGGAATTTCCAAAATTTACACACATTTTGTACATTTTAAAAACATAGTTTGTTATGCTGCTGTAGTAGAGCATTCAAAACTGTCAAAATTTATTGCTCATCTGCAACTCAGGTATTGTTTTAAATAACAGACGCCGAAGAGGCCATGGTACTAGTACCAACGCTTTTTACAGGTATCTCAGCATTAGGAGTGATAGTCATCCAACATATTTCTGTAATATTTTCGCTGATGCGGCACTATGGTGGACGGCTAGATTATCAAGCTCCCATTTGTCAAGACAACATTTTGAGGCTTAGGATGTCCTGAATAAAATGTTTAGGATGTACCTATCCAAGTTTATTTTGGCATTTAGTGTCCCACAGATCAAAGGCTACACTCCACGCCCACATAATGCCCAAACGACCGTGTAAACTTTTCGTATTTTTGACAAACGGATTCAGGATCTAGTTTTTCCAATTTTTGATGCTAAATTTTGCCATCTCAGTCACAAGCTTCAAAGAACCAATATACCTCATCAAATGTGATGACCTATTCCGACTGTTGATCCCTTAGCTGACCGTCATAAGGCTAAGGGCAGTCGGTGAACCAATTTCAAACTTAGGTTTCAAAACAGCTAACAGTGACTTCCGGTTAAACTTTTTTTTTGAAATTTTGTTCACAGCCCTTCCTACGTTAGTTTCGGACAAATTATCATGTTCGCTAATTTAGGGGGTTTTCTATATTCGTCAAATTGACAATTTCACAAATAGTGGCTTTTGCGAGTACTTTTTTAGTTGAATTTTTTGTGAAGATAAAAGCACAGCCAATTTCTGATTCTGGCGGTTTATTATGTACTTGACGATTTTGGGCAATTTACCACAACTCACGGTGGAATCTAACCCACAAATTCTGGACACGACTGACTAAAATTAAGGATCCTCACTGGAAAAGCTTCGAAGTAGATTCTCGACTAAAATGTTAAATTTCTTAGCCATTTTAGCTTAAACTGAGCCAGAATTAATTTGAGATAAAACAATTAAACGATAATGAGAACTCTAAAACAGAAAAAATTGTCTCCCTATAAAAGTTATAGCTTGCGGAAAAGTGTTCATTATAGGACGGTGGACCCTGTAATTCTACTATTTCAACCAATTGCTTATGTCTCGTGCGCTTTTATCTTGACATTTCTAATTCTGAAGACTATTTTATTGTTTCTAACAACCAATAGTGGAATACATTTGCTGTGTTCAGAATAAAAAGTATTTAAAGTTATTTTTCGGCAATACCCAGCTAGCACAATTGTATCGCTCGGAACCACGATATCGTTCGATAAGTTCCAGATTTTTCGGAGGCGAAATNACCCAGCTAGCACAATTGTATCGCTCGGAACCACGATATCGTTCGATAAGTTCCAGATTTTTCGGAGGCGAAATATCGTGAGACAAAGTAAAGTTTTCGAAAGAAGGCAACAATGAATATCTCACGATTTTTCGACACATTCGTGTGATGTTAAACTCTTGAGATATCGAGCTACAATTCCGAGGTTTCGTAGTGGTCGTTAAAGTTTTTCCCATTCAACTCTGAAGACAGTCATAGTTAATGAGTTAAACTGATTAACTGTATCTCTACATGACGGAAAGAAANTTAGATTAACTATCTTTAATTGGATAGTCGCTTGGTTAATTTGTAACTTTGACTTTAATACTTCCTGTCGTCGGCGTTTTTTCAATGTATGTGATTTTGCAAATTTGATAAATTGGTAATGGACGTATCTCATTAACCTTTGGTTATGAGCATTGCTCTCTGTTGCAAAAATTTGCAAAGTTAAATAAATTATGAAATTTCAGATTTTAGCTCTACTGGTAAAATACTGAAATTGATTGAATTAGCTCTACAGGCAAATTCAATTTTTATAAAGCAGATACGCTCGTAACAAAGGTGTCTGACTTAGTTTTTTAGTTTTAATTTATTCAATTTCAGATTTTGGCTCCACTGGAAAAATACTGAAATNAGGTGTCTGACTTAGTTTTTTAGTTTTAATTTATTCAATTTCAGATTTTGGCTCCACTGGAAAAATACTGAAATTGATTGGATTAGCTCTACAGGCAAAATCCAATTTTTTGTGAAGTAGATACGCTCGTAACAGAGGTATCTGACTTAGTTTTTTAGTTTTAATTTATTCAATTTCAGATTTTGGCTCCACTGGCAAAATACTGAAATTGATTGGATTAGCTCTACAGGCAAAATCCAATTTTTTGTGAAGTAGATACGCTCGTAACAGAGGTATCTGACTTAGTTTTTTATTTTTAATGTATTCAATTTCAGATTTTGGCTCCACTGGCAAAATACTGAAATTGATTGGATTAGCTCTACAGGCAAAATCCAAATTTTTGTGAAGTAGATACGCTCGTAACAGAGGTATCTGACTTAGTTTTTTGAGTTTAAATTTATTCAATTTCAGATTTTGGCTCCACTGGCAAAATACTGAAATTGGTTGGATTAGCTCTACAGGCAAAATCCAATTTTTTCAAAATGATTATCCATACCTTAGTTGGATAAATTGATGGTTCCAATGTTGATAAAGTTTGATTCCTTCTATTCTCCGTTCAGTTGTTCAGTGTAGGGAAATTNTATTCAATTTCAGATTTTGGCTCCACTGGCAAAATACTGAAATTGATTGGATTAGCTCTACAGGCAAAATCCAAATTTTTGTGAAGTAGATACGCTCGTAACAGAGGTATCTGACTTAGTTTTTTGAGTTTAAATTTATTCAATTTCAGATTTTGGCTCCACTGGCAAAATACTGAAATTGATTGGATTAGCTCTACAGGCAAAATCCAAATTTTTGTGAAGTAGATACGCTCGTAACAGAGGTATCTGACTTAGTTTTTTGAGTTTAAATTTATTCAATTTCAGATTTTGGCTCCAGTGGCAAAATACTGAAATTGGTTGGATTAGCTCTACAGGCAAAATCCAATTTTTTCAAAATGATTATCCATACCTTAGTTGGATAATTTGATGGTTCCAATGTTGATAAAGTTTGATTCCTTCTATTCTCCGTTCAGTTGTTCAGTGTAGGGAAATTTTCTACAGAATTTTCACACTACACGTTTGTCGGTGCCAAATTCCACGTTAAATTTTANTTCCGCGCTGCTGTTGGCCCTTTTGAGGGTTTAGTTTGGATCCCCTCGCAACGGAGTGATCCTTACTTAAAACCTTGAGCGACTTAAGGATCTCTCTTTCAGAGTGATTCCTTAATTATCTCAACCAAATATTTGATTGCAAGTCCTGGCCTCACAAGGGGAACAATTAACATAGTTATGGACAATTGACAATGAGTACTTTAATTTACTTTACAAAAAGTATAATATTATTTATTGTACCCAATGAGATGTTTAAAGAACAAGAGTCAAAGAAGNTTACTTTACAAAAAGTATAATATTATTTATTGTACCCAATGAGATGTTTAAAGAACAAGAGTCAAAGAAGGAATAAATTGTAAGAATGAGTTATCATGACTTTTCATATTAGAGATTAGATGAAATGGACACATGAGCATTTTAGACTGTCTCCTGCTTCGAAGATTATTAGTTAACTCCTAATACCTAATATATTTTAACTTAACTTTTACTATAGCTTATTAAATTATATAAAGTTCAAGGTTGACGGTCCCTTTTTGGCGTCGTGTCTCCTGTCTGTAGCACATTCCCCGGTCCAAAACTCCCACTGGTTAAACGGTCCTCTTGCGGGCTGTACTTTTTTGGAGTCTTTTGAGTGATCTCTTTTGCCTAAATCTCAGATTTTGACTTTTATTTCTGGATGTTTTCTTATCTGGATATTTTTGAAAATATGCTTGTTTATTTTTGAAAGCTATTTCTTTCTGTGTAGGATTTTTAGTAAAATCCACTCCTTTAAACTGACATGTAGAGGAATCACGTGTGTGACCTTCTAAATAACACTTGAAACATACACGTTCGTTATTATTTTTAGGTTTATTTTGTTTGGAATCATTAGTATCCATTTGTTGAACTTCTTCAATTTCTATTTCAATTTCACCTTCTTCCATTGTTTGAATTGATGTCTTGGTTTCTTTTTCAATAAAATTTAATTGAGTCGTTGTGTGAATTTCAGGAAATTCTTTGTCAAATTGAAATTGATTGTTAATCGTAGTTTTTTCATTTGCTTTGACCAATGGTGATAAACCTATTTCTATTGGATTTATTGAGGGAATCTCAGTAACATGAGTTTCACACTCAACGTTTTCCACCTGTGTAGAGGGATTATCCGTAGCAGGAAATTCCCACTCTACAATTGCAGAGGGATGAATCATCTCAGAATCGTCCCACTCTGCCCAATTTGTGGATAATTTGTCGAATTGTTCCGTTTCATTTATGTCTTTTGGTTTCTGTTTATTCGTTGTTGTAGGTGATAATTGTGATTTTTCCTCTTTGTGATGATGTTTTCTGTTTCGTAGTGCGTTTTGATTCAAAGGATCNGTAGGTGATAATTGTGATTTTTCCTCTTTGTGATGATGTTTTCTGTTTCGTAGTGCGTTTTGATTCAAAGGATCATATTTTCTAATAATATTTAAAATTTGCATTTTGTCTTGTATGATAATTCTATTTGGTTTAATGATGTCAAATAGTCNTTTTCTAATAATATTTAAAATTTGCATTTTGTCTTGTATGATAATTCTATTTGGTTTAATGATGTCAAATAGTCCAAGTTGTTTATTGTGTGTTTTTTCGCTAATTGGCTGAACTTGAATTAATTTTTTTAAATCCGAATCTGATAAAATGAAAGTTGGTTGAAAATTCCAAAATCTTGCTTTTTCATCTCTCCATTTGTAAATTTCACGAAATAATTGATTATTATCCAAACTGATTTTTAATTCTAGTTGTTTTTGTTCTGCTGTTTGGTGCGTTGGAAGTTTCACAGTTTTTTGAGCCATGTAATTACAAATTTTTGTAATTGTATTCCATTTTGGTGAATATTTTGGATTATTAAATTGAAAATCTTTTTTCATTCCATGCCATGCTCTAAGAAGTAAATGTGTGTCATTTCGTGCGTACATACGCATGTCATATGTCAAAGGTCGTACTCTCCAGTCTGCTAATTGAGATTCTTTGTTCATTTCTCCCAATTGATAATGGGTAACAAGTTCTTTCAATGAAATTAGTTTGCCGTGAAATTTTTCAAAAGCTACTTGAACGTCGATAAGACCAACAATGACTAACTGATATTGTAGTTGCAATANGCCGTGAAATTTTTCAAAAGCTACTTGAACGTCGATAAGACCAACAATGACTAACTGATATTGTAGTTGCAATAGTTTTAAATCGTTCGTAGCTGCAAACATAATTTTTACGGTTGTTGGATCTTGAAAAATGCGTTGAAGCTGATGAATTTGATTTTGTAGTAGAAATGGATCCACTAAAAAATCGGTTTTGATTGTTGAAATTTGTATTAAACAATTGTAATTTGTTCTATAATCTTGAGACAATGAGTTTTCCAAATCGATCGCAATTTCATTATAATTTGTTAAATGGTGTAACATGTCTTGAAATTTTATATNCAATGAGTTTTCCAAATCGATCGCAATTTCATTATAATTTGTTAAATGGTGTAACATGTCTTGAAATTTTATATCCGTATCGACCATTTCCAATTTGATTTTGGATTGTTCTGGCACCGGTGGGAATGGTCTTGCTTGCATTGTGATTGCACCTTAAACGGTTAAACAACTATTTAGAAATTAAACAAGATTTGGAAGGGGATATTCTATCCAATTGTTACGTTCTCTTGCCGCTTGATTAAAATTTTCATAATTTTTGTTAAACTGAGGTAAAATTTTCACTGAACCTGATATTTTTAGACCTTCTTGTTTTCTCTCATGAAATTTCATCGACCTCATCTTCTTGCCTTGACTTTGTGACATTTTTGAAAATTTATAAGATGTGTTACCTCTTAAGTGTGAGTGTATGTTTGGAGAAAACTTAATTTAAGTCCACTTACTGATTAATTTCAAATAAAACTGTAATTGGATTCCACACAATGGGGAATACCAATAGTTTTATTAAAGTTCACTTTGAAGCTAATAATTGTGAAATATTGGAGTCAACACAACGGTGAGTACCAATTTTTTAATTTAAAGTCTACTTTTTGATTAATTATTGTCCTATTTTTCAAATTTGATTCTTCACAATGGTGAATACAAACTTGGTATTATGGTTAATAAGTTGTTACTTGTACCTCGATTAATGGTAGACTGAATTTAATAAAAAATTTTAAGTTTGTGAATCATTTTAGTTTAGGTTTTAGAATGTTANCGATTAATGGTAGACTGAATTTAATAAAAAATTTTAAGTTTGTGAATCATTTTAGTTTAGGTTTTAGAATGTTATAAAATTTTAAGCCTCTATTCCTTTCTTTACCTTCAATTTATAAATGTTCATCCTATTAGGAATTTAATGATAGTGGCGTCTAATTTCCGATTTTCAACTCTTCATAATCCGTTTCAATATTTTTTCTTTATTTGGGTCTGTAAATTTAAATTTCGTATTATTTNTTTTTCAACTCTTCATAATCCGTTTCAATATTTTTTCTTTATTTGGGTCTGTAAATTTAAATTTCGTATTATTTTGGAATGTAAGCCTAATTTGTTATCTTAAGTAATGAATTTATTTTATATGAATGTATTTTATATTTTTAGTTGTGATACGCTGCCAATGTCCCATAATTGACTCTGGGTTTGTTTCTAAGGTTTTTTCTATAGTAAGCCTTATTTCCATTGGACAATTTTTGTGTAATTTTTGGTTTCGTTGTATTTTCTTCTAACTTTCTGACAAAGTATGGTTTTAATTCTGACACATGCCTTTTTCCTAATGCTTTGCCATTTACGGAGCCAATTTGATATGTAACTTCATTTACTTTTGTCAAAATTTTATATGGGCCAATCCAACGAGTTGTAAGTTTNGAGCCAATTTGATATGTAACTTCATTTACTTTTGTCAAAATTTTATATGGGCCAATCCAACGAGTTGTAAGTTTTTTCATTACTCCTTCTGCTTTATTTGACAAAGTATGATTTTTTGTTAATATTAAATCTCCAATTTTGAAGTGTACTTGACGATGAAATTTGTCATATTTTTTCTTGGTTGCTAATTGACTCTGAATAATATTTTGTCTAACCCATGTTATTATTTCTGTAAGTTGNTCATATTTTTTCTTGGTTGCTAATTGACTCTGAATAATATTTTGTCTAACCCATGTTATTATTTCTGTAAGTTGGTTTGGGGTTGTGAGCACTTGTTCCTCATTGTCTATTTCTATATTTTGTAGATTTCGGTCAAATGGAACTGGAAGTTCTCTTGCCAAATTTAGGAGAGCTGGAGTGACCTTGGTCGATTCATTTACAGAAGTGCGTACTGCAAATGCGAACTTCTGTAGATGAATATCCCAATCCTTATGATTTTTCTCAATGAAAGTTTGAATCATTTTCTTGAGATTGTGATTTACTCGTTCCGCTTGATTTGCTTGAGGATGGTAAGGACTTATAGGTGTATGACGTACATTCCATTGTATGCATAATTTTTTCATTAGTTTTGATATGAATTGACTTGCATTGTCTGAAACGATTGTTTTAGNATTCCATTGTATGCATAATTTTTTCATTAGTTTTGATATGAATTGACTTGCATTGTCTGAAACGATTGTTTTAGGAGTTCCGTAACGACAAAAAATTTGATCTTCTAATACTTCCGTAACTTTTCTAGCTGTAGCTATCCGCATTGGAAATAATTCTACCCATTTTGATAGTTCATCGACAATAACCAAAAGGTATTTGTTGAGACGTCCTTTTCCACTTGTAGGAAATGGACCCATATAGTCAATGTGTAGGGTTTGGAAAACTGATGTCGGTGGTTTCTTCCTTTGCATGAGGCCACCCGGTAGTTTGTTTTGAATTTTTGTCATTTGGCATTGATGACATGATTGGACATAAGTCGCAATCTGCTTATTCATATTTTTCCAGAAACACCGAATTTTGATATTTTCTTTAGTCTTTTTCACTCCCATATGTCCAGCTTCGGGNCAGAAACACCGAATTTTGATATTTTCTTTAGTCTTTTTCACTCCCATATGTCCAGCTTCGGGGCTGTCATGGAATATTTTTAAAATTTCGCTAGTTAATGAACTAGGAATTACTGGTACCAGATTTTTATGTTTTGACATGTCATTTGGTTGACTCCTTTGCATTGCNGTTAATGAACTAGGAATTACTGGTACCAGATTTTTATGTTTTGACATGTCATTTGGTTGACTCCTTTGCATTGCAGCGGGGTCATTATTCCTGAGTACGATCATTTTTGATGTACTTACGGATGTGAGCTCATTTGACGTTATTTGCGTTGACGAAGGAATTCTCTCAACGGAGTTTCGCTTCTCAGCATAACGGTCTTCATTTGGATTTAATATTTCATCATTTGGGTGATGGCCAGCTGGGCTTATTTTGAAAGGTTTAATGATTTTCATTAAAATTTGATTTTGAATTTGATAATGTTGATGCAGCTTACTTTGGTGATCAGTCAAAGCAAGTTTTATCTTTTTTAGTGAGGGATCTNGAATTTGATAATGTTGATGCAGCTTACTTTGGTGATCAGTCAAAGCAAGTTTTATCTTTTTTAGTGAGGGATCTTTGTCTTGTTCCTCCTGAATTTTTTTCCACGTTGGTGTTTCGTAGCAGAAACAAATTAAGGGTGTATAAATTTTGTCATCTGGTTCTTCATCGGTGTCGTCTGAGGCCCGAACAGGTGCTCTTGATAGTGNGATCTCTGTCTTGTTCCTCCTGAATTTTTTTCCACGTTGGTGTTTCGTAGCAGAAACAAACCAAGGGTGTATAATTTTGTCATCTGGTTCTTCATCGGTGTCGTCTGAGGCCCGAACAGGTGCTCTTGATAGTGCATCTACTTCANAAATTTTGTCATCTGGTTCTTCATCGGTGTCGTCTGAGGCCCGAACAGGTGCTCTTGATAGTGCATCTACTTCAATATTTTGTTTGCCTGGTCTTAGGACGATGGTTGCATTCCACCGATCAATCTCTTGAGCCCAACGCATAAGTTTTCCTTTAGCGTTTTTTAGTTTTTTGATGTAATTAACCGCTCTGTTGTCNATCTCTTGAGCCCAACGCATAAGTTTTCCTTTAGCGTTTTTTAGTTTTTTGATGTAATTAACCGCTCTGTTGTCGGTTTGTATGGTGAATTTATGTCCTTCTATGTATTGTCTAAATTTCCTTATTGCCCAAATTATTGCGTAAACTTCTTTTTCATAGATGTGAGCACTACGCTCCGATCTTTTAAGAATTTTGCTAATAAACATGACGGGTCTTTCTTGACCGTCAATAATTTGGACGAGTACTGCTCCTAGTNTTTTAAGAATTTTGCTAATAAACATGACGGGTCTTTCTTGACCGTCAATAATTTGGACGAGTACTGCTCCTAGTTCAATTTCAGAGGCATCGCACTTTACGATAATTGGTTGACTATAATCCATTTCTTTTAGTATAACTGTATTACAAATATCTTGTTTCAATTGATTGAATGCATCTTCTTGTTGTTGTGTCCAAATCCATGGGGTACCTTTTCTGAGAAGGTTGTAGAGTGGTTCCGCCTTTTCCGCAAAATTTTGGATAAATGAAGAATACCACTGACACATTCCATGAAATTTTTGGATGTCCTTTATGCATTTGGGTCTTGGATATTCTTCAATAGCTTCCATTTTCTCAGGTAACTTCTTAAGTCCATGTTCTGAAATTTCGTGACCAAGAAATCTTACACACTTTTGTGCGAAGACACACTTCTTAAGATTGATACTCAGATTAGCTTCTTTAAATCTTTGAAATATTAATTCGAGGTATTGAAAGTGTTCCTCTAAAGTTTTTGAGTATACAATCGTGTCATCTAAAAATCTCTTGACAAATTTGTCCAAATATGGCTTGAGAACCTTTCCCATTAGAGCACTAAATGTTTTTGGTGCATTTTTAAGTCCAAAGGGCATCACTAAAAATTCCCAATGACCATCTTCAGTAACAAATGCTGTTTTTTCAATGCTCTCTTCAGCCATGGCTATTTGCCAATATCCCGAATCTAGATCGATGACCGAATAGTAATATCCTGATGGAATATGCTTGATTAATGTACAATCTTCCATTCCTGCTGCATTATCCATAGTTCCTGCATTAACGTTGATGTAGTTAATACACATTCTCCATTTTCCATTTTTCTTTTGGTCCATCACTACTGGAGAAGCAAATGGTGNCCGAATCTAGATCGATGACCGAATAGTAATATCCTGATGGAATATGCTTGATTAATGTACAATCTTCCATTCCTAATGCATTATCCATAGTTCCTGCATTAACTTTGATGTAGTTAATACACATTCTCCATTTTCCATTTTTCTTTTGGTCCATCACTACTGGAGAAGCAAATGGTGATCTTGATGGACGAATCATTCCATTCCGTTCCAAAATGGAAATGTTTTCTCGTATGACTTCTTGCATCGCTGGAGAAGNCGAATCATTCCATTCCGTTCCAAAATGGAAATGTTTTCTCGTATGACTTCTTGCATCGCTGGAGAAGTTTTATACGGTTTTTGTTTAATTGGTAATCCATTATAGTCTATTATATGGTATGTGCAATTTGTTCGTCCAACAGATCCGTCGATCCGTGCAACTGTTGGGTATCTTTTAATTAATTGATCTACCCTTGTTGTTATGTGATCCTCCGTAACAGGAGTTTCAACATTTGCAAAAATGAGGGCCAAATTTAATTTCGGCTTGTTAAGATGAGTGCCATCTAATGTGAATTTATTTTTTGATTTATTTTTAAACCAAAAACAGTTTCCGTCTAAATCGAGTACGATTTGATATTTGAGGATAAAATCTGACCCGAGTATACATGGAAATGGTAACTTAGCCATAACCAGAAAGCTATGAATTAGTTTCCGTTCAGCCATTTGTATTATTACTTCTGTTCTATATTTTGTTTTTACTGTTGTTTCGATTCCAGTGAGTGAAACTATTCCAGTTAATTCTAGTTTTGTATTCAACTGTCTGGCTAGTCTTCTTGAAATTANGATTCCAGTGAGTGAAACTATTCCAGTTAATTCTAGTTTTGTATTCAACTGTCTGGCTAGTCTTCTTGAAATTAATGAAAAATTTGATCCTGTATCCAAAAGTGCTATAAAATTTGTAAACGGTGACCTAATTAACGTTGTTGGAATTATTTGTTCCGATTTTTTGAGTATTGCCATCATGTATCCTTGATTGTTTGCTTCTGTATCTTCTTGAATATCTGTTTGTGTTTGTTCACTATCTGTATTGTCCACTTCCATTTCCCATTCGTTTGCGGTATTAATTGCTGTAAGTGCTATACCTGATTTATTTGCGNCTGTATTGTCCACTTCCATTTCCCATTCGTTTGCGGTATTAATTGCTGTAAGTGCTATACCTGATTTATTTGCGCACGATTTTGTTAAATGTCCAAATCCATGACATTTCATACATTGTATGTTGTCGAGGAAAGGTTGAGTAACTCGTGCTTTTTGTTGTTGAAGAATATTGCCTCTACTTCTGTTTGGGTNTATGTTGTCGAGGAAAGGTTGAGTAACTCGTGCTTTTTGTTGTTGAAGAATATTGCCTCTACTTCTGTTTGGGTCTGTTGTTCTGATTTGATTTCCTCGTTGGAATTGATTTCCTCGTCGGAATTGATTTCCTCGATGGAAGGGATTTCCTCGTACAGAAAAATCGCCTCTCTGAGAATTATTAAATTCTCTTGATTGTTGGTAAAATCCTCTAAAATTTCTTCCTCTGGTTGATTGACCTCTAGTGTTGTGACCTCTGTATGTAAGTTCACTCCAACGGCCTTTAGTTGACGTTGGACTACCACGAAGCAATCCTCTAACACTATTTTGTTGTGTAGTATTTGGTTGTTCCGTAAAGTAGTTATGCGTTGTTGCAAATCCTGGTATTTGTGATGTAGTTCTATTTATTCTATCCTCAGCTTCTAGGCTTCGATGTGCTACTCTGCAAGCTTCTACTAGCTCTTCGGCAGAATTGAATTGAGTTACTCCTAATGCAACTCGAATTCTAGGGAATAAGGCGTTTCTAGCCCTTTCCACTGCATATTCTGGGGGCTCGTTTGGATAAATTGCTTTTGACATTTTTAACATGTCATAAATGAAATTTTCAGTGGGATCCTTTCTTCGCTGAATTTTTGTTTGAAGGATTCGCATTCGTTCATTTATGTCGCTAATTCCTTCATAGCGATTTTTAAATTCTATTTTGAATTCATCCCATGTATTAATTCTATTTTGTGTGTGTTCCCACCACTGCTTTGCGTCTTCTGGTAGAATGTTCTTGACAAAATATATGTAATTTGTTCTATCATAGCATTGGGCTTGATAGTAGCGCTCTACCTCCATCAAAAAATCTGTTGCTGAGTTTATTTTTGAATTAAATTTTGGTGCTGGAATATCAGTACTTACTGTGGTTAGTCTTACTGATTTAAGGGCCGTAATTAACTGTTGAGCAGTTTGTGTGTCTCCTTGATTCGAGATAGTAGTTTTTGGTTCGGCTTCTAACTTCGATAATCGATTTAGTATAGGCTTTAAAACGTTGTTAATTTGATTAGGTATAACTGCTTGCATAACTTCTTCAATTATTGATTTTATTTGGTTCAACTGATTTGAGTTAAATCCTTCTGATGAGACTGACGACGATGTTGCTGAACCATGTTCCTTGCTTGCATTTTCTACTCCTTTACTTGTAGGTATTGCAATTGGTGTTATGGTTGTGTCTCGCAGTTCATGTAACCTCAGATGTAATTCGGCTTGTTCCTCATCATCAATATCTATGACTGGTGCATGAATAGTTTCTGTTTGACTATTTTCGTCACCTTCCATCATTGACATGTTATCTGAATATCGTCTTAGTCTTTTAGGTTGGCTAGGTAAGAACGATTTTTGATTCTTTATTAGTTCATTTAACTCTCTTCTACTCATTGAATATTCATTTGTGTCGAAAGACAAACTCTGATTAGATTAACT
>NIPM01000216.1:117270-213740 GCA_002738285.1 Holacanthella duospinosa | reverse complement strand
AAAAAACCAGACAGCAGTGTTGTGTTCTTAGAGAGTTTTGTGAGTAAATTAAAAAACATTTTGGAACTTTGACTCTGTATTTTTTGGTCTGCTTAAGCAAACTATTTTATTCAATGTCAACTAGGCTATTAAATAATCCTATATTATCTCAGGAATACACGAACTTAATGGAAATTCCTGCAATTATATCAACTGTATCACATGACTCAGGCCAGACAGGAGGTGCCGAAAGTTCAACTGGACAGACATGTGTTGTTGACATTGAGCAAAGATCAACACCACCCCAAACACAACCGATGTATTCACAGAATTCAATTCTGCTCGGGGGACATATCGAATATGACGAAACCGAAGCGCAAAGTTTCACGATAACCCATGATTCTGAAACTCACTCCACTTCAACTACTTCATTCAAACACTTCCCAGAACTAGCTAGTGATCAAAGTAAATGGTTACTGCCAAAGTTCTTTGCAGTCCTTGGGACATTCCATTAATTTGATTCTAAATTATGTTGTGATATGAATTGGTTTATATACTTTTTTCAGAATTTAAAGAATATGTCGTACAAAGCTTGGAGAAAATAAAATCACAGTTGCGAGAGCTAATAGACAGGAGTCAGGAACAGAAAATGGAGTCTGAGTCACCTGCAATATCTGCTCCAGAAATATTTGTACAGACAGCTGAGGCAGGTACATTGAACTTGCCTTTTGCTACCCTGCACGACTTTGACCATTTCGAAACACAATTAGAGCTGACAGACAAATGTTATTTGTGCTCAAAACTAGTAAGTTATTTCATGATCAAATTTATTGCACATGTTATCACTGCAAGATTTAACTTTACAAACAGGTGAACACACTGAAATTTAGTTGTAGAGGCAGAACAATCGAGGACGTAGTTGACACTGCATTGAAAGCCCTGCTTAGTGACGAATTTGCTCAAAATGTGAGTTGGATGGGCGTGGCCTCAGTCAACAGAAGAGTGTTTCATACCACAAAATTAAAGCAGTTAGATTTTGGTAATGTTCAAATAAAAGTGCAAATGTTTAAATTATAAATTCTATGTATACATATATTAAACAAAATTAAATATTTTACGCAGATGCAATTATGAAAAAGTTGCCACATGTGACGGAGAAGGACGTCGGTATCTCGGTTCAGCATTGGTTTAAAAAAGCACATGACAGGGTCTATCGAGTTCAGCACAAGAAGAAGACCAACATTAATATAAAAAACGAAATTAATTATGACCTGAATATTTAAGTTGTTAAAATAGCATTTCTCTAATTTCTCTTAACAGCAGCATCTTCTAGTGTACTTTAATCATATCGTTGATTGTTTCCTAATGTTAGTTGCACAATTTATTTTATATTTAACTCCATTTAATATTTCCTTCAAATATTGGAATTAAATCGAATTTAAACCTACACAATCCAAATGATTTGTTAGAAAGTTAGAATATGAGAGCAGGAAGTGCGATATTGTTCCGAAGTCTCTTACGATTCGAATCGATTTATCGTAAGAGAAAGACACGATTCCAAACGATTTATCTCAACAGAAAGATACGATTTGATACGATTTATCGTACGAAAGATAATAATGGTATCGAATATCTCCGAGTCATCGCAACGATACTGTTCGACTTTTCGTATACGAGAATTCNGAAAGATAATAATGGTATCGAATATCTCCGAGTCATCGCAACGATACTGTTCGACTTTTCGTATACGAGAATTCCTAAGATTCGTTGCGATTCACCGGACATATCTTAACGAATTCGTTGCGAGTTCGTTTCGAATTCTCGAGATATTCTATCGATTCGCTACCGATTTTTGCTTGCGAAAACCTAGCGAAAACATCCGATTGTGCTAGCTGGGTAGTAGGCTAAAGCTATATCACTTAAAGTTTGTTTCAACAAACTTTATTTTATAGTCGTTAATTTTTATCAGTATTGTTACGGTGTCATTACATATTGTTACAGTTCCAATGTAGTTGATTTTTACATGTACAATAATTAGTTTTTTTATTAAACTATTTTCAGATAAAATTATGCATTTGCTTAACATTTTTGTTAATTTGGTTAGCAATAATTTTGTTAATACTAATTGTGATAATTAGTAGCTTTGTTCTATTATTATTAGCCTTTGTTCTTTTATAATAATAGTTTGTGCACGAAGCACGCTATTTGGCTATGGGTATATAAACTTACGATTTTAGATTAAAAGCATCATTCCAATTTTAGTTAAACCTTGAGTAGCTTATGTTAGCCTTAAGTAGGGAAAATTGGATGAACCAATAAGGAAATTGGTTGTTTATTAAAAACTTATTGTTTTTAAGAAAAAGTGTAAATTTTTTATAAAATTTTATTTATTAATAAAATCTTTCATTATTTGCAATTTCATTCTAAACTTTATTGAGTTAATTTATTGAATAGGGATTTTATTTAATAATTCAAAAATTAAAAGATTGTTTAATTTCTGTAATTACAATCTAGAAGTAGTCAGAGCCCTGACTGCTGAGTTTTTAAGCTAAAAAATTTTAGACCGGGAAAACTAATAATTCAAAAGGTTAAAAAGTTTTCTTTGATTTAAAAAAAAATGTTTTTTTTTAAAGAAACTTTATTTGAGATTATTAGAGTTTTTAAGAATCTGGAAAAATTGTTTTAAAGGTAAAATATTTATTCCAAATGTTTGCCAGAGGGAAGAGTACCCAAAATAGATGCTGAATTTCCACGTTGAATGGCCAATTTTTAAATTAGTTAACTTTAATTTTATTTTAAAATCAAATAGTTATTTTTATCAATTAATTAGTGAGCTAGTCCATAATTTCTACAGTATTTCTTCAGAAATTGTAAGGAAAAATCAATATTTTTATTAGGTTTAATATATTGGAGTATATATTTTATCAACAATAGGAACTAGGTATTTCCCAATTTGCAATCAAATATTTTCATGACAGGTCATCGAAAGTGTCAATCTGACAGTATTCGTCTACATCTTAAATTATTTTTTAAATTTACGTGGCAAAGTTCGTAGATTTAAGATTTAAAATTAAATTCTTCCCAAAGGAAAAGGTAAAGATAACTTAGGTTACTCTGGCATTACTCTTATAATTTTTTAGAAATAGTTTAACAACTGCAATATTGTCACCTGAACTTCAATAACCATGTTTCCGTTATTAAAAATCCGATTTTTAAAGCGAAAATTACAGATTAATTGCAGTAAGTTTACTTTAGAAAATTTTTTTTATTTAACTATTTAACTAGTTCCCGTCGAAAAATTAAATATAACGGTACATTTCATTCAAAATATCTTATAGCTTTTATATAAGACCAAATTGGTCTTATCCGTTATAAGACCATGTTATAAGACTATAACACCAGAAGTTTTCGTGCAAAATGCAAGTTCTTAAAACCGTGTTGCACTGTACTAAGTTATTCGTAAAAAAAAATCTAGCACTCAATTTTAAAAATTTAATATTTGAAATATTATTTTGACCTGTCACTTATCACCGTGGAGGTGATAAGTGATGATTCTAAGGTATTGTGAATCATAACTTGACAGTAGGAAATGAGATGAATACAATTTTTATGCATTCAAATACAGTTCATATTTGATCTTTTTCAATATACGTGAATTATTATGAAAAACTGTTATAAATTATAAGTTATAATGGGTAAACTAAACAAGCAAAATAAAATAAATTCTAAAACATCAGAACTGTACGATCCGCAGTAAATCTCAGGACACTCCGTTCTGCAGAACACCCCAGAACAGTATGTTCCGTAGAACATCACAGAACAGTCCGTTCCGCAGAAATCTCAGAACAGTCTATCCCGCAGTTCAACCCAGAACACTCCGTTCCGCAGAACACCTCAGAGTAGTCCATTCCGTAGTTTAGATGTCAGGACTCGGAACATAGGAAAGCATCTGGCAACCAGACCCACCACTAGACAAGTTGGGTAAATGACAGAACCTGGCAGGACGAGATAAGTATAGCAACCCGACATCAGTCCCAATATTAGGAATCCTTCCCACCCGGAGTAAACCCAAAAGGGCATAATAATAACTAACAATAAACAAAAACTATTCGGATTAATTAAGTAAACATTGATCACCGTGTCGAAATTTTAAATTAAAATAGTACACCGTGCCACAATGTTCCACAAGTTTTCATTACCAAGCACTTACAAACTGACTTGATAGATAGGACTGACGTTAGGAAAATTAACTTGAGGGAAGATAGATCTACTAAAATTGGAGTGGATTTACGTCTCTTACTGGTCCTAAACGAAATAATGAAAAGCTCTCTTCCGTGAGAAATGAGTAAAAATTAAGTGTCAAATTTACCCCAATAATAGCTTGGTGTACCCCGCCTAGAGCTCAGAGCACCCTGTAACATGGAGCAAAAAATACTGCTTTAAAAGAGAATTTTAAGTTTTTTCCGTAATAAAATCGTAAAAGCGCAATACCAAATTCCAATTCCCAAGACATAGTATGGGAATTGTGTGAATGGAAGAAAGAAAAAGTTTCATTAGTGTTGTGATTTCGAAAAATAATTTCAACAATGGGTAAGCAATAAAATCTTTTTAAATTAGACTAATTTAAAATAAGTAGTGTTTATTTTATCACAGATTTGACGTGTTCTGGTTTTACTGAGTGTCTCCCATGCATTAAGGCTCAGGAATGCCTGGAGATTGTGCCCACTTGCTCGCGAAGTGGGAAGATCCAAATAAGACCTGAACAAGAGTGGAAGTGTAAACCGTTGTCCACTACTACTAGCACGCCAACTACTCTACCTTTCGTGCTCGTTGAAAAAGATGTAGAGATGTCGGGGTGGTCAAGTTTCTTTGGGGGTTCTGCTTGCTGTTTTTTCGGAGCATTTGCGGGTAATTAAAGTATTATATTTGAATTAACTTAATTCGTTGAATGAGTACAATAGCTAATAAGATAGATTATTCTAATAACTGTATTTTACCTTTTCATTGGATAGATTTTTTTATATTACTAGTAGATAGTTTTCAATGGTTAGGTTCTTAACCATTAGTAGATTAGATAGTTTAATATTTCAATAAATATGCGTTCCAATCACGCAATGTAATCACATTAACTTAATTCAATTTTTAACCAGATGTCCTGGTGGCAAACTTTTTTCTAAGTGATTTGTAAAATTCATAGAATGTCATTGCAATAGCAATAGTGCATCAAGCTTACCAGGTGTGGAGAGCACCGACCCTATTGAAGATCTTCCTCGTTTTGTGAGTAATGGCGTGGTGAATTTGGAATATTATGGATACACCAATTGTTCTACCTTCTATGCCGGACGTTCGTTCTGCATTATACACACTCATATTGTTCTCTAGCGCAAATTCAGAATGAATGAAACAATTTTGAGTGGATTTTGAGTCAAAACCCACTTTCCAACCAAAATGCCATTTATTCCATCCCCCCTCCCACATCCCTCAAGCCCATTTGCAATTCCCCCACATCCCTCCCGCTAAAATCAGATTTTATTCATTGTTTGGAACAAAAGGGAATTATGCACCACTTAGAACTACAACATTAAATTAATAAACCACAGCATAACTCTTTCCGCAATACGATTAAAAATTATAAACCATTAAAATTGACAGAAATGTGTAGATTGAATTAATCCTTGACCAAAAAAGTTCTACAAATTACTGAAGAAGGATCTATAAGGAATAACAATGGAAAAGTTCAGCTTCTCACAAAGCAAACAGTGATATTTATAGTTTCGATTTGCGTTCGAGATTCTGCAGCCCTAGCGGGAAAAACTGTTGAGAAATAACATAATCTTTAAAATTAATGCTCTAAAGCTATTGTATTTTTTACAGTAGTGTTATCTTCCTATCTCTTTTATATTCGTATCATTTAATGTTTCTATAAAATTGAATTCGTGAGAACTTTGTGGTTTTGCTCCCACAATGTCTCCCACAATGTGTGATGTCACTAGTTCAATTTAGTGTTATTGCCTTGTTGCTAATCGGACCTTAAGTCCTTATTCTTGAAGCCATCAAAGGCTCAATTTTTTTTAGTACTCTTTAAGCTTAAATCCCTTGAGACAATGCTCATGTCCCGCCCAAGAACCTGTGTTAGTTAAAACTGCTGTTTATCCTTGAAATTACTTTATCAAGTATGCATTCTGTTATATATACTACAAAAAACAAAATAAAGAGACGGTCCAAAAATATCATTCCACGGATCCACATATTCTCTCAAAATGCGACGTACTCAACGAGATAAGTGTCTTCACGAAAAAATAATTTATGAATGCAATTCAGTGTTCGAAATGACAAATGGCAAAAAAGTTCTCAAATTAGGATAAATGCCAACAAAAAATACAACGGCAAAATTGCAAAATAAAATAGGAATATTTCTGTTTCCCATTTTTGGAAAATGTATGAATGAAATATTCACCATAGTTGATTCAAAAGTCATTTATAATCGGTTACTACTTTACAAGTTCAAAAATAGAAAAATTCACGCCTGTACCGGGATTCAAACACCCGTCAATCTTCAGTGCGTTCAAATAAGAAGGAGAAATTTTGAAAAATGATTTTGCAGAAAATAAAAAGCTGAGTATATGTCAAAATTTTACATACATTATGAACTGCTCAAGTTCCTGAAAATTGTTTCTACCAAAGTTTTACTAACTCTTTTTAACTCATAAAGTGTCACAAGACTCTAATTTGTGAGATTTTTAAAAACACTAGTGCCGAATTTTCGCCTTCTTATTCGAACACACTGTATATTTGCCAATCTGTTTGCCATTTTTTTTGTCATTGCCAATTTTAACACGTTTTGGCAAAGCAAGTTATTTTACCAAAAATAACTAGGGAAGGCGGTGGGCACTAAGGAGGGCGGCGGAAAGTAGGGAGGGTGGCGGGAAGTAGAGAGAACGGGGGAAAGTAGGGCGGGCGGTGGTTATTAGGAAAGGAGGCGAGAAGTAATGAGATCTGCGGGAAGTAGGAAAAGCGGCGAGCAGTAAGGAGATCGGTATGTCGCGAACGATGCTAAGGCAAAACTCAATTTGTCAAACATGGTTTTAGAGATTGGAAGCATATCCCTGCTCCTTGGTATAAAAGTTTCGTACAATGTGTGGTTGGAAAAATATTCCAGGTGTTGAGAGGTTATTGGAACATATTCGAGTGGTGTGTGTGGAGTTAAGGGTATCGACGGGCAAGCGAAATACTTCTGAGAAAGGCAAGGGCACAGGCTAGCGGGCAAAATCTGTAAAATTAATCTGTAAAATCTGCACCAGAAACTAAACTTTTAATTGATTTAATAGTGTATATTAAAATGTTTATATATATAAAACTTCCCAAAGGGCAAGCGGGCGTTATTAATAAAAAAATTGGTACACGTACAAGCGGGCGGAAACGCATAAAAAACATTGGCGGACACTGCCTGACAGGCGGAATCGCATAATAATCTTTGAGGTGGACGGCTGGAAGGTTTACGGCCGGCTACTCTGGCGTGAGAGCGGGTAATCTCCATGGAAATAGCGTAATATTGAGTTATGAAGCTCCCAATTCCGGTCGCGATTAGCGTTCCGGCAAAGCAGGTGGCAGAATGTTCCACCTCTCGGGGCGCGGTTGAAGTGGGCGGACGTTTGCAGTCCATTCCAAGGCGGACGAAGTCCAGGAGCTTAACCATCATGGCGCTTACACAGGCTTCAGCCGTCCAGAAACAACCAGACTTGACACATTCCAGGCACTCCATGAGCTTTTAACAAGGTATTACAATATAAGCAGTTCTAGTCATGTCTCTAGTCATTCGGTTAAGTTTTAACAACTCTAGTCATTCGTCTGTCGGTTTAGTCACTAATTGTAGTCACTAACTTTGGTAGCTAGTTTTTAACTAATTTTAGGTTACTTAGCCATTTAGGATGAATTGTGTGACGAGTGAGTGATGAGTGAATCAGTTAAACTGAATGAGATGGCGTTTAGAGTTGGACTTGAAGTGAGGAGTGACAGATGAGTGTTTGGTTTGAGTGAACAAAAATGAAAGCAAAAATGTTAGTATTTGTCAGCATGTATGAATGACAAGACGTTGGTTATTCGAGATTTCATCTCTTCCAAACCCGGTTCAAATTTTAGTAAATTGTCTTAATTCCATATATTATAACAGTACTTGGAAAAATTGAATTCGAGCTAAAGAAAAAATATTTCTTCTAACTGATTTTCTTTTGGTAGCTTGCAGTTTTGAAGAAGATTCACCTGGAAACATCAGGAAGTGTAAAGCTCTTAAGGTAAGTAAAGTCTTGGTTGAATCTGTACAATGTATTGTACTCTATGAGCAAGGGGTCTAAAAAATTGTCAGATATCGACAAAGTATTGTGATGAATTCTATTGATACATAACAACTTGAAATCAACAAAAATAGTATTCCTCCACATCCGAAAAACTTATGAACTAATATGAANATCGTAGATGCTAAAGGACTGAAAATTATTGAAATCTGACAACTATTCGTTACAGCGTATGTCCAAGAGGAGTACAAAAATGTTGTCAGATTTACGGAATTGGTTTGGGAACTTTGTGAAATCGTCCCATGGTTCCAAGAACACTAAAATTTCGTTAAATCCGATTTTTAGAAATAATTAAAACCGCAGTTACCTAAAAAACCGTAACTGTTACAACTCTAATTATAACTATTACTGTTGCAGGCTTATTTATTGCCACACCATGCTTGAGCATTTTCAAGCCAACCAGCAATTGGTAGATCTAATCTGGTGGTCGGATGAAGCAGGGTTCAATCTCAACGGCACGGTCAACCGAAGAAACGAAGTTATTTGGGCAGCTAAGAATCCGTCTGTTCAAAAATCGGTCCAAATGAAGTCAAAANTCAACCGAAGAAACGAAGTTATTTGGGCAGCTAAGAATCCGTCTGTTCAAAAATCGGTCCAAATGAAGTCAAAACTATCACGGTGTGGGGAGCCGCGTCAGCGCAAGGAATAATAGGTCCTTACTTTTTTCATGAGGAAGATGACAATATGATTGGCCCGCTATNAGCCGCGTCAGCGCAAGGAATAATAGGTCCTTACTTTTTTCATGAGGAAGATGACAATATGATTGGCCCGCTATTCAACCCATGCACCGTCACCTCTGACCGATATCTACAAATGCTAGAAATGTTCTTTCAACCAAGATTATTTCATCTTTACGATGGTCNAAATGAAGTCAAAAACTATCACGGTGTGGGCAGCCGCGTCAGCGCAAGGAATAATAGGTCCTTACTTTTTTCATTAGGAAGATGACAATATGATTGGCCCGCAATTCAACACATGCACGGTCACCTCTGACCGATATCTACAAATGCTAGAAATGTTCTTTCAACCAAGATTATTTCATCTTTACGATGGTCACCTGCAGTGGCTAATGCAGGATGGAGCAGCGCCTCACTATGGACTTGCTGTGAGACAATACCTCAATGAAGTTTTTGGAGATTCTTGGATTGGTCGGGACGGAGGCATCGCTTGGCCACCGCGCTCTCCAGATTTAACGCCGTGTGATTACGGATTATGGGGCTACGTGAAGGAACTGACGTTTTCTAAGAATCCTGAAAATTTATTTCAACTGCAGCAAGCAGTATGCGAGGCTTTTGAGGTACTGGGCATTGAGTATTGTCAGAGCCTATGCCGTTCAGTACCTAGACGACTGGAAGCCTGCATAGAAGCTAATGGTTTTCAAGTTAGTCAGTCTACGAAGGAAAAATGAAGGTTCATATTACAAGGTATGCTTGAATTATTAATTTTTTTTATATAATAATTATTTCTAACAGCAATAATTCCTTAGCTTGAACGGTTTGACGGTATCCTAAATATATTCTATTCANACGGAGGCATCGCTTGGCCACCGCGCTCTCCAGATTTAACGCCGTGTGATTGCGGATTATGGGGCTACGTGAAAGAACTGACGTTTTCTAAGAATCCTGAAAATTTATTTCAACTGCAGCAAGCAGTATGCGAGGCTTTTGAGGTACTGGGCATTGAGTATTGTCAGAGCCTATGCCGTTCAGTACTTAGACGACTGGAAGCCTGCATAGAAGCTAATGGTTTTCAAGTTAGTCAGTCTACGAAGGAAAACTGAGGTTCATATTACAAGGTATGCTTGAATTATTAATTTTTTTTATGCATAATAATTATTTCTAACAGCAATAATTCCTTAGCTTGAACGGTTTGACGGTATCCTAAATATATTCTATTCAGTTTAGAAGATGCTTATGGCTTGGTTCAGCATCAGGAAGTGTAAAGCTCTTAAGGTAAGTAAAGTCTTGGTTAAATCTGTACAATGTATTGTACTCTATGAGCAAGGGGTCTAAAAAATTGGCAGATATCGACAAAGTATTGTGATGAATTCTATTGATACATAACAACTTGAAATCAACAAAAATAGTATTCCTNGCAGATATCGACAAAGTATTGTGATGAATTCTATTGATACATAACAACTTGAAATCAACAAAAATAGTATTCCTCCACATCCGAAAAACTTATGAACTAATATGAATATATTGTGATAAACTCTATTAAATTCCTGTTTCTCTTTCTTACGAAATGATAACTTAACCATGGATGTAACTGATGGTACAGGGTGTTTCAAGTTTTTTAGTGATGGTGAAAGCAAGCTTTCACCAGTTGACAGAAATCTTATGTTGTGNGTGATGGTGAAAGCAAGCTTTCACCAGTTGACAAAAATCTATGTTGTGGCGGAAACCCATTTGTGTCAAAAACCTTTCCGCCACAACATAAGATTTGCCGGATGGTAAAGGATGATGGCGCGAAATGAACATAATTCAAAAGTGAAATTTTTAAAATAAATGAACTGAGCAGAGTCAAAAATAGGCTAGTCCTACCAACAGCAACGGACACAAAATCACACATTACTATACCCAGATAATTTTTGTATTCTGCATTCTCTGTTCTCAATAACCGGAGGGTCGGGCTTTTGCGTTGCTAGTGCTAATGTTAAGAGTTAGGTATTTAAACTTGTGACCAACTTTTGATTTACTTAAATTTTTTATTCCTTCTCATTTAAGAAATCACAATTAATGTGATTGTTTTACAAATTGTATAAGTTTTTGATTGTATTTACAATCTTCAACTACAAGCTAATTCTGGACTTTCGTTTCAGGTAATAGATTTAAGGCATAAAAAACTAATACTCTTTGCTAAACTAATAAAATAATAAAGGAAATTTTAATTAAAATTTTTTATAGTTATTCAGATTAGGCCACGACAAGTGCTATGCCAGCGAGAATACTCTCAACTCAGCAACGCTCGTGGATGGTGACCCGTTACTTGGAGTCCAAGAACGGATTATCATCAGTAAGGAATGATTGGCCATTCCATCCTCCTCCTCCAAGTAAAACTACGATAGCTTACGTCGTTGAAAAATTCAAAGAAACAGGCTCTGTGCAAACCAAGAAAGGAGCTGTTCGAAAACCTCATAAGAGAAGTCCTCTATCAATTGCAAATTCAGCACAGGTTCTGGATAGTTTGGAAAACATTCCAATGCTTTCTGTCCGGGGAAGAGCAAGGTTGCTTGGAGTACCTACAACTTCGGTTTGGCGGACGTTACATGCAGCCGGACTCCGACCGTTTCATCCAACCTGGGTGCAACAGCTGAAACCTGGAGACGTGGAAAAGAGGTAAGGAATATATAGGGATGCCCCGAATAGTGGTATTCGTAAAAATTTCGAATATGAATATCCGTATTCGAAATGAAACCGAATACGAATAGTTCGACGAATATTCGCCGAATATTCGAATAGATCGGATGAGTTAGGTTGAAGACGTAAATTTTCAAAGATGTGAATGGGGATGGGTGAAGACGTTAATTTCTAAAATAGGATGGGGATGGGTGTAGGTGTAGTCTTAGGTTGTTCTAAATTCTTTAAAATTTTTTAAATTCGATTTTAGTCAATTTTAGCCAATTTTCACGCTCATCGTAGATGCTAAAGGACTGAAAATTTTTGAAATCTGACAACTATTCGTTACAGCGTATGTCCAAGAGGAGTTCAAAAATGTTGTCAGATTTACGGAATTGGTTTGGGAACTTTGTGAAATCGTCCCATGGTTCCAAGAACACTAAAATTTCGTTAAATCCGATTTTTAGAAATAATTAAAACCGCAGTTAGCTAAAAAACCGTAACTGTTACAACTCTAATTATAACTATTACTGTTGCAGGCTTATTTATTGCCACACCATGCTTGAGCATTTTCAAGCCAACCAGCAATTGGTAGATCTAATCTGGTGGTCGGATGAAGCAGGGTTCAATCTCAACGGCACGGTCAACCGAAGAAACGACGTTATTTGGGCAGCTAAGAATCCGTCTGTTCAAAAATCGGTCCAAATGAAGTCAAAAACTATCACGGTGTGGGCAGCCGCGTCAGCGCAAGGAATAATAGGTCCATACTTTTTTCATGAGGAAGATGACAATATGATTGGCCCGCAATTCAACCCATGCACGGTCACCTCTGACCGATATCTACAAATGCTAGAAATGTTCTTTCAACCAAGATTATTTCATCTTTACGATGGTCACCTGCAGTGGCTAATGCAGGATGGAGCAGCGCCTCACTATGGACTTGCTGTGAGACAATACCTCAATGAAGTTTTTGGAGATTCTTGGATTGGTCGGGACGGAGGCATCGCTTGGCCACCGCGCTCTCCAGATTTAACGCCGTGTGATTACGGATTATGGGGCTACGTGAAGGAACTGACGTTTTCTAAGAATCCTGAAAATTTATTTCAACTGCAGCAAGCAGTATGCGAGGCTTTTGAGGTACTGGGCATTGAGTATTGTCAGAGCCTATGCCGTTCAGTACCTAGACGACTGGAAGCCTGCATAGAAGCTAATGGTTTTCAAGTTAGTCAGTCTACGAAGGAAAACTGAGGTTCATATTACAAGGTATGCTTGAATTATTAATTTTTTTTATACATAATAATTATTTCTAACAGCAGTAATTCCTTAGCTTGAACGGTTTGACGGTATCCTAAATATATTCTATTCAGTTTAGCAGATGCTTATGGCTTGGTTCAGCAAAATCAGTAAGTTTTACCAACTAATTTGCCAATAAGTATTATATATTTACCTGAGCATTTTTTTTTTTGAATTCAGATTACAATGTGGGTGATCCTACATTTTGGCTGCCAAATAAATTGGAGCTAAAGTTGCATTTACTTATTAGTTGAACGTATAGGATAAACGTTGATCAGGATACATGACTTGTATTTGATAAGTGCCCTTATCCAATCAATTTCTAATTCTCTTAAGATTTAAGATTTAGAGGCATAGAAATGACAAATAGAAAATAAATATATTATCATAGTTATCAAATTATTGTTTTAGTTTGCCAAGTTGTCATAATTTTTTGTGTCACACAATGACAATTTTGAGTGAATTGTATTCAAGATCAGCAAGCCTAAAAATTCTAATATTAAATGAAAAAAAAATTTAATTAATTTATAATTTAAATTTGTTTTCAATTTCGCGCTAAAATAGGTTTCCGCCACAACATTCTGTCAACTGGTGAAAGCTTACTTTCACCATCACTAAAACACTTGAAACACCCTGTAGATATTGAGTAGTTTCTTTCATGGGACTTTCACTTATACTTTCTCTCTTATAATTCTTTTTTATTTGTCTATACTTTATTATTAGAGCATACAGTTGCTCTCCTAATTATTAAACTTAATTTAATTGTGTCTTTTCAGAATGAATGCTATAATCAATCTCTGTCCCCTATTCTTTTAATGTTGTATTATACATTATTGTATCTAAATATAGATACTTGTTGACCCCCTCTCCATTCATTCTGATGAAACGACATGGATGCCGCCCTCATCCGAATGAATGCAAGAGTGAGGCCATGACAAGTTATTGAACTTAAGTTATATTTAGTATCCTAATAGCCCGCTTAACCTAGTTGGCTTGTCCCACTGTCAAAATATACGAAAATAGAAAGTTATCTAGAGAAGGTGTCCTTAACTATGCGCTACAGGAACGGAACGGAGCGATGTAATGAGTTCCTCTTGTGAGAAATGATAGTGTTACACCGTGGCGTCTTCTATCTTCTGAGGTATGAAGGGTGGTGGATTGATTAATTATAATTATTGTTACTATTGTATACATTTGTTTTTGTAGTTTTTTTTTAAAGTTCATGTATTATAATTACTATTATGAATAACAGGCGGTAATATACAAAGTCTGGGGCGCATAACTATTATTAATTGTGTGGTGGGGAATGAAGTAGATACAAAAGTTACTTAAGTTTAAGGGTTAAATAATATAAATAAAAATAGTGATAATTTAAGTATAAGCTGCTAGCTGATTCACCATAATAATCAAGAGTGGAGAAATGGAAGACTTGGTGAATAGGTAAGGATTGGTGCAGAAAATCTGCGCATAAGGTAAGAATATGGTAAAATATAATAATCTAATTACATATTAATTTAAAAATAGTTTTATAGCTGTCATTAGAGGAAAAATAAATAAATAAGTGTGCTAAATAGTTTTTTTTTATTGCAGGTGTGTTCATCACAAATAAAGAAGACTTACAATACCCATCTATTGGGCTGGTGGTGTGTCGGAGGAAAGAGGTCCGCGCCGCAGTTTTGCATGGTACGTGCCATCGTAATAATATTACCCATGACACTAAGCTGTAATGGACGTATGCCACGTCCACGTCCATTGCCGCCTGATGGTGCCGGGCTGTATTTTCTAAATTGTGGGTAGTAATAGCTAAGTCACTCATATCCTGTGCCATGTCTTGAAGTTCATCAGGATGGCTTGGAACAGGTTCACTCGTGCTTCAATGAAGGCATCCATGGCTGTTTGTAATGGTGTGTTTGACATGTTTTTTTGTTGTTTAAAGTGATTGGGTCAGTTGTGTAAAAAAATTTGTTTTTGTAGTTGCTTTTTAGGAAGCGAAAAGTGAAGTGATTGAAGCGATAGATAAAGACACATTAGTATTGGAAGGTTCATGCTAACTTCTCGTTGTCTCATGAGATGCAGCGAAATTGGAGATGAAAATCTTCAGTGTAGTTAAAGCAGTAAACTTTGTTCCTAATAGTGTAAGAACTAACATAATTAATAAAATCCAGTTAAATCCAGTTGTAATCCATGATAAAAATTTTCAGTCGGGATCCAGGAAATTGGTTCAACTCGGAGATTTCTAAGAGAGGATCATGTAAATGGTAAACTGGAGTTATGGATACTGAGATTTTTTGGAAGGTTCATCCCGATATTTGGTCGCGGAGGGGGTGTTAATGCGGTGTAAACTGTGGGTAGACCGGATACTGTTAGGTGGTTCTCAGGGTGTGGTATAGGAGATATTTTTGGTAGAATTGGCGCTTTTTCTGAATCAGCTGTGGGAAGGGGTCGGGCGCATTGATGCGGTTATGTGAAGTCATGGCAATACTAGGTGTAGATACTTGGTTTACTATGACTGGACAAGGGTTATTCAGCTCATTAATCGTCGCCGGGGTTGAAAATAACGTGTTGAATGTCGTGGCTTTGGAGTCAAGAATAAATTTAATTTGGAGTGGGATGGACTTAGAACGTATTGTGTTTACTGGATTAGAAATGAGGTGGTGCTGTTCCTGGCTTCAGTTGAGTTTCCAGAACATGGAGCACTTTGAGCGGAGAATAGTTTTCGTAGTCCGGTTGCATGTTCCAAAAGACGCAGACGACAATCATAAGAGTCGATAACTCTAAGTAGATAATCGAAGCAATCTTTTTGCATCGATTGGAGCACTGCAAGACAGTTTTTAAATTGTTGGCGACGGTCCGACATGTTGGAATTATTAATTTAGTAGATTGTTTTCTGTTCCAGGAATCGACTGAAGAGGAAGAAGAGTTTATGTAGGAGCTATGGGTCCTTTTTGATGCGAAAATTAAGAAAATTCTGATGATAAAAGGCATTTTCAGAAGTTGAATGGAGAAAAAAGATGCGAAGTAAGACTTCCGTTGACACCGGATGAGGAGTTTAATCATCGAAAGATAAGACGGGTAAGCATAAGGAATATTAATGACATCATACTTATTAAAATTTTACATATATTAATGTATTTCTAAGTATTTTTAGATTTTGAGCGGTCGTCTGAAGCAGTAGTATCAATAGTCATACTACTATTATACTTAAGTACCGTGTGCGCAGCCATGTTTTAGGTATACTACTAACCTTACAAGGCTAAGTTGGGCACATTGGACTAAAAAATGCTGCAAATAATCTAAAATTAAAAAAAAAGTAAGAATTGTTAATTAACTCAGTAATTAAATTTTTTGTTCTAAAATTAATATTATGCTTGTTGGTTTTAGTCGCTAGGATTTTTTGATTCTAAAGTTGGAAACATCTGCTCATTTGAAGTTGACTACGATGTTGGTCGAAGTTTACATGAATAGAGCGTGTCCTCTGAAGTCATCGCGGCGTAATATTTTCATCTATAATCAACCATCAGTCTTCATCTCGTCGAACGTAAGGGGGTGCGATTCGCTTCTTGTCGGTGTATCAAACCTTCCCAAAGGGGAAAAAATTTGTAATGTAGATAACACAGACGTGTCGCGTATGTCCATAGTTAAACTTTTTTCCGTATCCTGAAGTCCGAGACATGTTATGTGGGTGATGGTCCAAATGGGTCGGGTCATAGAGTTTAAGGTACTTCCACAATAAATAATTAGAACAAGAAATAGGAGTTATTTAGAATGTTTTTGTATTTGAATTTGTTTTTGTTTTTTTGAAATTTGATTGTAATGAGGTAATTATTAGTAGAACAGTTGGTCTTCAGGCGACATCTCGATTTCGATGGCTCGGTTGATTGAAGGTTTAAGTTGTGTGGGTTGTCTATTACGAGTATTAAGGTTTCGGATGTATCGAATAGGTGTGGCCATGACAGGTTCTCTGCGTAATTTGATGTGTAGCAAAATAATTAGAAGAATGATGGTAAACCAAATGGCAGAAAAGTAGATAAATTTGCAAGAGATAGTTTTATTAGGGTGTAGGTGACCCATATTCCCCACGCAAATGTAGCGAGTTGAAGATAAAAGAAGAGAGAGACATGAGTGTTGATAAAAATTGTATTTGTCCATGTTGAGTCCACTTTGTCAAGGGGTTCCAAACTTATGTTCAGAAGGTTTGTTTCTGTGTGCCAGTTTTGGTGTTGACTTCGTTTATTTATACAAAGGCTCATCTTGAATTGAAAAACAGAATAAATAGCTAAACCAACATAGTATCTTCCTTTGCCTTTGCGACAGTATTGGATTTGAAAATTACCATTGCCGAGTATAACGGGCACATTCGTAATGAGAGTAGCCGCTCTTACTTCACTAGCACTATCGGTAGTGTTAGTAAAATAAGGTGGCGTACTACCTCTAACTTTGGTATTTCTAATGAAATCGGCAAGTGAGGTCTCGACCTCACTTACACTTTACTAGACAACTCACAAAGTGTAAGTTGTCGTTTTCTCTGCAGAATACCGTTAGTGGTAAGTTTAGTACGTACTAGTACTTGGCTTATGTAAAGTGGCCATTAGGGTTATGCCCGTAAAAATTTCACGGGGGGTAATCGTATAAAGGAATATCCAAAACTTTTTGAAACGAAAATTACGAAATCTGAATGTTCCTAGCACTAGCAACCTATGCTTTAAACGAGTTGTGCATTTACATCCAAAATTCCAACCGCCGTTTCCACAAACAGCGAAACTTAATAAAAAAAACTTCTAAATAGTGTTTCAAATTACGAAAAATTGTTCCAAAACTCAGCAATCGATTGGACTGGAATTAAGTTTCCATTTGACACAAACTACACTTTGAGTATTCCAAGTCGAAAGAATAATAGGACCTCCGTTGATGAAGTTATTGATTCCGTCATAAGTACACAACCCAATACTGTTGCACAAATTATCGTATACAGTCATGTGCTAATGAGTATGGTGCCTATTCTCGGATTAAATAGCTGTGAAGATTGACTGCGCAAAACAATTCAAATTTTAACCAAATTCTAGACTTCTTCACAATTTTGGAGGGATTTTCTTTTTGGCGCACTAATTCATTGAACACATTATATATTTTAGTGCGTCAAGTAAAATGTCCAAAATTTCATCACATGATATTGTGATATCTGTACGGCAGTATTTAGTGAAGTTAAGTGATGGGTTGTTGGAGCACTCCGGTCATGATTTAAAAGGTCATGCTAAATTGGTTAAAAAATTAGGATTATTAGTTAATTTAACCAGTGCTACGGCAAAGGCTTGCGGCGTAAGTAAGAGTACTGTTAGTAGATCTTTTAAGCAGCGTTCGGAAAACAGTTGTACCGAAGAAATCAAGGATCATAGAGTGTGACTCATTTACTATCGGAGTGATTAGACAGATTACTCACCAATGTTATGTATTTATTTGTTCTTTATAACCCAAGAACAAAACCATTTATATAAACTCCTCTCCTTACAATATAAATCCATCTAAACAAAAATCAATCCCTTAAAAAAGTATCACTTTGGTTCTTGATTTTTGATCGCTTCTTTGATAGTCCCATTTTGGTTTCTTTTTTGTTTAGTAATTTTTTAGTAAAGAGTGACACACCTTGATTTCTTTAAGTTTCTGACAATTTGTCGACAACAAGATTTTAAAAAAAGTGCTAGTGCACGTGAAGGCTGCTACTTTGTTAATTTAGATTATGAAAATGCAAATCTGCATGGTTTAAAGTTTTTTTAATTTTGGGGAGTGAAATTACATTATAGACCATTTCCCCCCAAAAAGACACATTATCTACCCCTAGAATCATTATTGATTATTATCAAAAAAGAAAAAAAGTTCATTATTTATCAAAACTAGCCTCATTCATAGGCAGTAGTAACATATAATATTAATGATTAAAGATTATGAAAAAATATTTTGTTATCCTAAATAAAATCTTAGTGCAAATGTCTAGAATTTGGTTCAAATTTAAATTTTTTTGCGCGGTCAGTATTCACAGCTATTTAATCCGAGAATATGGTGCAACCCCGGTTGACATTTGGGCCGATTTATGTCCGGTAAAATTTTTGATCTAATGAGAATTGTTTTATTCGTTCTCTTTAAAACTAAATTTAAATTAAAAAAAAACTTTAAACTAAAAAAAAGTTAATATTATTAGTGTTTCAAGTACTTGAAAAAACTGATTCATGTTTAAACTTGTCTGTGGTACGATTTTTCAATTCTTGTATTTCATTTTCTAAACTTGTTGGAACTTGTTTCCTTTTGAACAAGCAAATATATAGTTTAGTTAATCCAAGTTGCGGGGAGAAAAAATATTCTTATTTCGTTTGGAAATACAGTGCGCGGGCGGGCGTCGGACGGATTCCCTCCCCCATGGCAGCGGACATTGCACGCTTGGAACGCATCGGTACATAGGTTAACTCTGCAGATCACAACACTCGAAATGAGGTCCCCTACCCCAAAGCAGGATGTTATTCTGGACTGATAGTTTAGCAATACAGAACCAGTTCATATTTCTGGACTGGTACGGATATTTCAGCTCCGGCGCATGCAGAACTGTTATTTATTTCTAACTTTTCTTTTATTCTGTGTAGGGAGTACGGCGGGCAGTAAGAAGGGCGGCGGGTGGTCAGGGTAATAGGGATGAGGTAGGGTAGGGAAGTGATAGTAAGGAGAGCGGTGAGCAGTAAGGAGAGCGGTGGGCTGTAGGAAGGACAATAGAGAACAAAGAAAGCTACGGCAAAATACAATTTATCAACCACATTTTAGGGGTTGGTTAAACTTCCACGCTCTACTTTCACTACAAACATTTATGAACAGAGCAATACACAGATAATTACGGTGGTTAAATCCTAGGTAGCTGAAGTGCCTGTTTTGGTGTTGCGTGAGAGAACTAATTTGAACTGAAAACTAGTTTAGAAACATGCAAGCTTGAAACCCGACGGCTTTTGTAGGAACCATTATGCCAACCGGTCCAATTAGAACGTCGTAGTCAGAGATGCTTGTTTACCTAGATTATTTGGAAAACGGTAATTGAAAACTACATAAAAGAGTATATGAGGTTGAGTCTGTTTATCTGCTTAACACAGCGGTAACTTAGTTAGGGGTATCTGGATTACCCTTTGTCAAATAATTATCTGGATAAACAGTAATCCAACCAAAAAATTTAACCACGGAGAAGTTGACAGACAGACAAAACGATATATTATTACCATTAGATGTGGAGAAAGGAATTTATTACTGTTTTGCATATTCCACAAATTTGTGATCTGACTTAATTGTTTGAATAAAAAATTGTTACTCCAAAATCATTCGTGGTACTTATTTTTTAAAGAATTTAGTGATTTTCTAAAATGACGGTACGGGAAATTCACGATGGGGCAGTTTTGGATAATTATCACACCGTCCGAAATGTGTTTCAGGCAGCCATGGATCGTTATTGGCCCGTCAGGCAGTAATTTGACGTTCAGCCGTTTGAACACCCGAGCCAAAAACGGTAGTTGCCCGGTATAATAAACGAATATGGCCCAATATCCCCCCCATCTGTTTCTGTTTACTACGACATTACTACATACGCTGTTTTCTATTAAAGTATCATGGACCTTTTTCCATCCACCAATCCCTATATATAATTTGCCCAAATATGAATAGCAGCCGAGGTGGATGTCTTCGAAATATAACTTAAACACCTAGTCATACTGTTTAAATAGAACACAACCGAAAGAGAATATTTTTGCTCTGTGGCTTCTGAGCACATGGAGGTACCCTAAGCTTCACAAGTGCGATGCCTGTTTTCTCTCAATTTTTTTCTTTGCGCTTTTTTCTTTGTGAGAGGCAAAAACGCATGGTCACTTTTTAGCAACTAAGGCCTCCAGTGATGTACTGTTTGGATACCCTTTCCCGTTCTTTTTTTGATTTTTGAACAGTCGATCTTTCCCCATCCCATTAATTTTAATTGATAACTAAATAGAGTCGTCGATTTACTGTCGTGAGGAAATAATGCAAACTATGGATTACAAACTATAATGCAGAAATTATAAATCATTGGTTTACAATTTTAAATAAACCTTAGGTATGAGTTGTTTTAGTAATTTGCTGATTTCAAAATTTACATCAAGCAATGTTCTTTTGCAAACGCAGAGCAAAAGCTTGACTTCAGTCTATTCAAACGGGAAAGTTAAATGCTTTGAAATGGAGCCAATTAATTTATCAACGTTGTATATTTTGTCGGAAACGGGCCGTCCACATAAAGTTATATACCTGCTTTAGCCTGTTGATATACTTTACTCTAAAAATTTAAACTAGCGAATAAATAAACCTCAGTTTCCCTGTGACTCCCTGCATTTGGAACCTTGCTCAGTTCTTACTTTTACAATAAAAGCTTGAGATACTAATTTTTCTTTAAAAGCTGGATCAATTTCCCACCAACCCCTGCCACCCTCAATACCCGCGTCAGGCACTTTTCGAAACATTCTATTGTTTACAGAAAGGGTATGGCGCACAGAATTTTGCCAACCACAGTGTTTCTGAGTGGCTTGATTTCTATAGTAGCTGAAGTTGGTTGTCATGTAATTGTACATGTGACGAATCGTCGCACGTTGACTCGGTCTCGACAGAATAGATTGAGAGATCAATTGTAGGAGGGTGAATGGCGGCTTTACTAGTTTGGTTTCTTCGAAACTTGACTCCTCTGACCTTTTTCGTTTAGTTGGGCATATTTCCCTGACTCGAGTGTCATCTTCTTGTTGAAATGAGTAGCTACTTTGACTGTCACCATACTCATTGGTATCTCCCACTATATACTCTTCCACCTCTTCCTTAATCATGTTAATTTCTGGTTCAATTGTTACTTCTTCTGTTCTCAGATCAAGTTCAAGATCACATCCATCATCAAATTCTCCATCCAAACCTTCAGTTTCATCCATGTGAAGTTCTAGAATAGAGAATATATTTGTACTAAAATAGTATATTATTTAGTATTCAACAGGTTGGCCAAGGTATTGACCTATCCTAAATACTGATTGGACAAAAGATCATACTGGCTTTGTAAGGATAACCGATTATCTTTCACATTCCATCCAATACTTTGAACATGAGATTTATTAAAGTAGCTCACCTTGAATTATTTCACGTCTAAGGGAATTTGGTTCAGTTTGTAATTCACATGATTTCAAAGAGTTCATCAATTCATCTTGAACGGCTATTCGATACTCGTTCAATTCATTCCGTATATTGTCAAGTTTAGTGAACATCTCGTGAATGAACTCCACCTAGAATTGATCGACTTATTAATAATGCACATAATTTCATTATCCGCCAATTCTCTATTTCTGTACAAAGAGATTGTGTTGGAATATCATAAAGTCCTTCAACTTCCATTATTTTGTATTTGGCTTTATATAGGGACCGACCGATATGAAAATTTTGACCGATACCGATAAAGGCCGTTACAGAAAACATGATGGCCGATACCGATATATCGGCTGCCGATATAGACACGCGCGTGCATGTGACTTTTGACCGTCAAAATAAAAATATAAAATAAAAAATAAATCTAATTAGGAATTGAATCATGCTATTGCCTTTGGTTTCTCAGTTTAATCATAAATTAAAGAAATCATGGCTTCTTCATGTTATAAAAGTCCAAATTGGGAATACTTCGAAAAATTAAAGTATAACGTATAACGCTCAGCAAATGTCTGGTAATCGTTTTCGTGAAAATTAATTGGAAATTTGGGAGAAAAAAAAAAACAAAAATATCGGCCTTGTTGTATCGGCCTAAAATGCCCGATACCGATAAACACGAAACTGGCCGATACTTATATCGGTATCGGTCGGTCCCTAATAGTAATTAAGAGTTTATTTTGTTGGACCCAAGACCCAGGCAATTTTGGCCAAAAAAAAACAAAAAACGCAAAGCTAGCCAATGTTCNCTTCATGTTATAAAAGTCCAAATTGGGAATACTTCGAAAAATTAAAGTATAACGTATAACGCTCAGCAAATGTCTGGTAATCGTTTTCGTGAAAATTAATTGGAAATTTGGGAGAAAAAAAAAACAAAAATATCGGCCTTGTTGTATCGGCCTCAAATGCCCGATACCGATAAACACGAAACTGGCCGATACTTATATCGGTATCGGTCGGTCCCTTAGTAATTAAGAGTTTATTATGTTGGACCCACGACCCAGGCAATTTTGGCCAAAAAAACAAAAAACGCAAAGCTAGCCAATGTTTGACGTCGATTGTAAGTTGGTAAACTTAAGTTAAAATGAACTGACCTTTCTAAGACAACCTGTACAGAATATAAGGAACTTGGAGCTGCCAAATTTCGGTAAATAACATTGATTTCCTTCCATGTGAAGATAGAGTCTTGCAAAACTTCGAATGGCATCTACAGTGACAGGACTAGAAGCTTGTTCTGCTGAACATATGATACAAGTCATGCTGACCAATGGGAGTTCAATTTGATGGTTGAATATCTGCTTTATTGAAACAAAACGGTAAACATTGTAAGTAACAATTGAATACAAATTTTTATAGAGTAAAGATTGAAAATGTATTTGATTACCGGTGAATTCCAGGTTCACTGTGGTTGTCCAATCACACTTAATATTCCACCGAATGATTGAATCTGACTGATTATCGATTGTAGATTATCATGAAAACGACATCAGTTTGTCTCCTATTTGTTTGTGAGTTTTATACGGAAATGAAAGTGAGTTTGTTTGAAATTATTTTAGTTGAATGTTGGATAAAAATTGTAAAATATAGGGATTGATATCGTAATTGGGTGCTTCAAAAGTTTAAAGGTAATTTTCTCTATATTTCTTGTTTTCTCCTTTACACTCCTTTACACTACACTAGAATTACCCACTTCCACATACTTTTTATAAGTATACTCTTTCCCGCCTGAATCCCTCTCCCACTCACTCTACTACTAACAACTCAATTATAAATACACAAACAATTTTGCCGATATGGACTCACTCAACATCACACAATCGAGAACTCAAACTTTGTCTTTTATTAATTATTTTACATGTTTTCTCAACTATTTTATTATTTTATCCCTTATTTGTATAAACGTAAAACTTAGAATACGAATTTGGATTATGATTTTCATTCCATATTTATTATATCATTCATTTTGATTAAAAGATATTACAGGTGATCACGATTATAAAGTTGAGACAATTGTTCATATCGAAATCCGAAACTGCAATAAAAGACTTTTTTCGGTACCACCGGTATCGTAGAGAAATCACGCATTAGGGTGCTAATAGTTTTGCACTAATGATATTTTTTTTGATAAATATGTTGAATTCATTGTGAGTAAATGGTATTTGGTCACTTCTGAACAAATTTATTCCCAAATTTTTAATTTATGAAGAAATTTTAGAACTTTAGGAAAGAAATGTTACAATTTGAAGAAAAAACATATGCGAATAATGGAAGTTGGGAAAAAACCTCCGAAAATTGGCAAGAAAATTGAATTTTATTCCCAATTTTTTTAATTATCAAAATTTCCAAAATTGAAAAGAAAGACGCCAAAATTGGTGAGAAAAATCGACTAAATTGGGAAGACAATTCGCATAATTTAGAAGAAAATTGCGAATAGTAAGAATAAAATTGTCAAAATTGAAAAGAAAATCGATTAAATTGAAAAAAAAAATTCCAAAATTGAAAATAAAATCGATTAAATTGGAAAGAAAATTTCCAAAATTAGGGTGAAAAATTCTTAATTTGAAAGTATCGACGTAATTGGGAAGAACTTTACCAAAATTGGAAAGAAAATAGACGAAATTGGGTATGAAATTTTCAAAAATGGGAAGAAAATATGTAAAATGTCGAAAAAAAATTTGAAAATTTCGAACGGATTTTCAAAATTAGAAGAAATTTACTAAAGCTGGAAAGAAAATTTCTAAAATTGTATAGAAAATTACCAAATATGGAAGAAAATCGCCCAAGTAGAAAAGAACTTTGAAAATTTGGAAAGAAAATTGGAAAAATTGGGCAGAAAATCGCCTATATTGCGCAGATACTTATCTAAATTGTGAAGTAAATCCCTTAAATTGAGAAAAAATTTCCGAGAATTGGGGTAAATTACAAAATTGGGGAGAAAATTGCCAATATTTAGAAGAAAATGGCCAAAATTGAGTATAAAATTGTTGAATATGAAAAGAAAATTGCCAAAATTTGAAAACAAATTCTCAAATTAGAAAACAAATTCAAAAATTGTGAAGAAAATTGCAAAATTAGGGAGAAAATCGATTAAATAGGGAAAAAGATTGCGAGACTTGGAATGGGAATTTGGGAAAATCGCAAAAATTAGGAATAAAATGGCAAAAATTGGAAAGAAAATTTCCAAAATTGAGAAGAACTGGAACATTTGTAGGATAGCTCCCTTATGGAGTTCGGGTAAGTGATACGTTAATCGATTGGAAATTTAGCATAGATTAGGAATCTGACATGCATTGTTAGCGTTCAAGTCAAATTTTACAAAAAAATTTCAAATTTGTTCAAGCAAAAAAAAATTTTCTTTAGTGACATTTTCAATGAGACCTGTCCATATCCGGGTAAGCCATCGATTGCAAATTTTGTAGAGATCGCAAATTTCATATTCATTTGTGCTGGTAAAGTAAAATTTTGCAAAAATTTTGCAACCTTGTGCTTCAAAAAAATTAACTTCTTTTTAACTTTCTTTTTCTTTTTAATTAAAAAACTTTTTGTAAAATTTGACTTCACTGCCAACCATGTCAGATTCGTAATCTATGCTAAATGCCTAGTCGATTGACGTATCACTTACCCGAATTCTCGAGGGGCGCGCTACTCTACAAATAAGCCAATTTCTAAAATTGAGAAGAAAATATGTAAAATTTCGAAGAAATTATCAAAATTGGTGAGAAAATCACCAGAATTGGGAAAATTACCCTAATTGGAAAAAAAAAATTGCAAAATGAGAAGAAAATATAAATGATGCTGGATTTGTATTTAGAAATCCCTAATAATATTTTTAGCTAACATGTATTCAATTTGTGTAAATAACACATTATTAAATGCATTAGTAAAAACATTAAGAAATTAATTGAAAAAAAAAAATTTTTTTTTTTTCAACCCTGTTTTCGGCTATTTTCTATTCCACCGGTATCGCACAGGATACCGTATTTTGGCTTTTATTGCACTTCCAACCGAAACTAATAAATAACACTAGTTTTATTTCAAAATTTTTATTACACGTTTTTATTCTAAATCTAGCAATCTTGCAAGGAAGGAGAATTCTTCCAGGAACGAGTATGGGTCAATAAAATAAGCTATTTAATAACAGAGAGATTTAACTAAATACATTAATGTATGTGGAACTCTTAAGGTAAGTTCTCATGGCCGCTCCTACATGAGCTTCGAGCGTTCGGTTTACGCGAATTCGCAGATGTTAGAGCCTCTGCATGAGAATCGATCTCGCTTCAGACGCTCCTGAGTAAACGCGCGTCAACATTACTCGAGAAGTTCGCGTGAAGCTGGAAGCTCATAATTTTGAACTTCTTACGTCAAACTACACGCGTTTTTACTCTACTGGGATATCCTAAACACCTTTTTGGAGGGAATTTTAAATAGTTTAATTTTCAAATTTTCAGTAATTTTGAATAATTTAGTAAAAAATTAATTAATTCAGTAACAAATTAATTCAGTAATTTTTAGTTCTTTCATTTTAATGAATAAAATAAATTTTATTCAATATTTTAAAAGCCTTATTTAAAAGGATAAATAAAGTAGGATCAGCTGTTCAAGACAGTATCTCGCTTTTCGCTTGGAGCTTTCATGAGAATTGGTTCCGCTGCGGACGCCGGAACTCGGATGCTCAACGCGTGAAGCTCGAAGCTCAACGCTCATAAAAATCGCTCGAAGCTCATATACGAGCGGCCATGAGAACTTACCTTTAGTGTCCATAGAATTTTTTGGTTGAGTTTTGTTGGCAGTTTCGCCAATTCTATTGAGAATTTTAAAACAAGTTTTACTTAACGATCAACTACGCAAGTCATTTAATTTGTCAAAATTTGTGACCTTGCGCCCAATTTCGATTTCCGTCGCCATTTTAGCGTAGCTTGGAATCCATTTTTGTCAGCAATTAAGCATCATAATTACTTCGGATTTTTTGCATCTCACTTAAAATAACCCTCGGTCAAGGTGTTTGATATAATATCCCGACCTCGGTTAATAGTTTCGCCACAGGGGAAAGTTTTAATCTTAGAAAAGTTTCGTCCAAGTTCACTAAATTTAATTGATTAGACAATGATTGTTCAAAATTAACGAACTAAGGTTTTATGCGAAGCTCACTTGAGACAAAGGTAACTTGGGCTTAAATGTCAAATTTACGAAAATTGTGCAACATTGATATCATTAGAATTTAAAGTCAGCCAAGTCAGAAAATATTCACATATATTTACCTGCTGACGTAAGTAGGTGACCTATAGGGGTCAAAACATTACTCATTCAGTCTTACATTGTGTGTTTTGAATAAAACTTTATTACCGTGGATACGGGTGAAGCGGGACAATTTCACTAATAATGCTATAAATTCATTAATTTCCGGTGAGATTTAAATCATGAAATAAATTTTTCTATGTTCTTTGATCCTTCATCTTGACATAAATATATTTTTTTTTAAATATTCTTGTGTAATTTCTATAAAAATAAAATGAAATAAGCACTGTCCCGCTTCACCTGCAATGTCGGGTGAAGAGGGACGCTATCATTTTTCTCATGTCTGTACCTCTTAAACTTTTATAAAGGTCATTAGGGACACTAAACTGAGTTTTTAAAAAGACAAGTTTATTTTAGAAAATTTTTTAAATACATTTTCAGAATTTATTTGAGCTCAAGTCAGTCAGGCTAAGGTCAAATATAAGAAGTCCTCGTCTCATTTGTTCAGGATATTTGCGTTCCCTTCGTTCTCACTTCCATCAAAATTTTCAACAGGTGACTCAGATTCTGAATTTGAGCAAACGTCAATTGATAAAATGCTTTTCCCAGCTGGAACATTTAGCTTCTTTTTTCTCTTCTTTTTCATTTCTCATTTCTGACAAAATATTTTTGAAACTTTCTTCAACTGATGCTGAAATCGAGTTTTCGGTCACATTTAATTCTTCAAGGAATTCGTGAGATGATTTTGGAACGACTAATTGGATAAAGTCCGCATTTTTCAAACCCCGCCATTAAATTTTTTTTTGAATTTGGCAAAATTTTTTCATAAAGTTTTGAAAAAAGGCAAGGAAATGTGTCTTTGGGAATAGTTGGAAGCTTTCTGCCAGGCCCAAGTTTCCATTCTTCCAAAATTTGTCTCCAGGACATTTTCAATGGTCGAAAAAAGGAAACATCCAAAGGTTGACTTAGATGAGTGGAGTTTGCAGGTAAGAACACAAAATGGACGTTATGTTTTTGACACTCAGAAATAACTTCCAGAGAAAGATGTGATGATAAGTTATCGCCAATAATAACTTTTTTTCCTTCTTTTTTCTTAAGATATGGAAGTGCAATTTCAATAAACCAATCGGTGAAGGTCGTTGAATCAAAACACCCGGATTTAGTTCGATTGAATCTTGCTCCTGCTGGCCCTCCTGATGTCCATGTGTCATAAATATTGATGGCCTTGTAAACGATGTAAGGTGGTAGTAATTTACCACTAGCAGTGCCGGCAAACATTAAACAAATTGAAGACTTAGTAGAGTTGATGACTCGTTCAGGGTATTTAGTCCCACGGCGAACAATGACTTTTTTTACTCCTGGGTCATCTGAAAAGTTTGTTTCGTCATAGTTGAGAATGTTTTCCGGGACAACATTTTCAAGTGTAACATCTAGCTCATCAAAAAATTCATTAATAACTTTGTGAGTTATATATATTATATTATATATATATTTTTATATTTTGGCACATTCTTTGGGAAAGTTTGTCTTTGTGTCGTGTTAAAAAAGATTTAACCCACGTTCTTCCTCGCAAGTTATTCTTAAATATTCGATGATTGATCCCTCGTCGGTCCAAATAACCCTTGACAATGATTTTCAAATCCATTCCAGTCATTGGATATCCCCATTCTCCACAAATAATGAGTTTTTCGACAATTGAAGTCTCAAATTCTTCTTCTAGTGCTGTTTGTCCTCCCAAATCTTTCGTATCGGGCTTGGTTACTCGTCGTTGAAGGACGGACTTAGGAATTCCGAATTTCACTTCAGCTTTTTAATAGCTCATTCCTTTGAAAATAGCAGCTGTAGCACGAGCAAGCTTAACCTCATCATGTTTAATTAAACGGCGACAACCAAGCTTTGGTGTATACTTATTTGGCATGGTGTCCCGAATCACCCTCAAATCTGCGAAAATTTAGAAATTAATTTATAATTCAAAGATGGGATGAAATTTTTTTAATTTTTTTTTATCAGTGTCAGTGATGTATTTAAGAGATTATTCTTACCTTGACTAAGCTTCAATCGAGTCAGATCACACTAATCCAAAGAAAGCTTTTTAGGTTTAGAAATTTTATCAAAAAAAGTTCACATGTTTGCAACTTTGTATAATTGGCAAAAATTAAGTTTTTGAAAATGAGCCTTTTTAGGTTATTACAAAAAACTCAAATTAAAATTCATAAAAGTGTTAAAATTTAACTTTTCAGAACAGTAGTAAAGGTATTTGCGACAACTAGCTGCACTGTCCCGCTTCACCAGCGCGTCCCTCTTCACCCGCTTCCACGGTACCGGTTCAATTTCGTGAAATTCGATAAAATTTTTTGGAACATTTAAATTTCTCCTGTATAGTTACTATTAACTGTAGACGGGATGTTATCCGAGGATGACTCTCTTTAGTCAAATACAAAAAAATCTGAAGTATGTATGATCCTTGGTTGGTAAGAAACAGGGACGCTCCGATTATGTAAAATATTGCTGCAGGATTATGCGGTCATGGGTCAAAAATTATGCTTTTTATGCGTTTTGTAGCTACGCCAGTCAATTCCTCTATTCATTGTTAAGAACAGATTGGTTCTATGAAAATATGTCCTCAGAAAATACGGCGGTCAATTAACGGCCTGGAAAATACGGCTATACAAAATACGGCACATAAAAATACTGACTTTTAAAAATACTAATAAAGATAATTGTAGAAAAGCTTAAAGTTTATCCCGATGTTTGCCACACTTAAAACGTAACAAAACAAAATCCTAAACAAAAACCTAACGATATCAACCTAAACCTAAATAAAATCTAAAAGGAAACCTAAAATCCTGAAAAAAACCTAAAAGAAAACCTAAAAGAAAACCTAAAAAATAACCTAAAAAAGAACCTAAAATAAAATCTAAATAAAAGCTTAAATAATCGTATCCTGCTTACCTAGATTTCTACTAATTCGGCTATTCTACAAATCTGCAGAATTTAACATTGATGTATTGTTTGAAGATCTTACCGTTTTGTTAGGAATGCCTGTTTGTATAGAATTAACCTAACCCAACCTAAGGGACCTACGGATTATGACTAAGAGACGTAAAAAAAGACTATACAAAAACTGAAAAAAAAAATCTAAAATAAATAATGAAAAGTATTTTCAATTAAGCGTGTTGTGTTAAAACTGTATATTCTAAGGCGTTTTATTCTATAGGTCGTTTTTTCCAAGCCGCGTTCTCCCGGTTGTATATTCCAGGCCGTATTTTCGTAGGCCGTATTTTCGCCTTGCGGAACATATTGAACTTTAGTTTTCTTTAATCTATTACATGGTTGTTCTAGATTGTTTGTTCTTCGTTCAAAAATAATTCATTGAAAGAACTATATAATGTTTAAAAATATTCAGCTTGTTTAAGAATTGTTTCACCTTAGTACATATGGATCATCAAATGAATTTTTCAAGTTACATCAGAGTTTTTTACATATACTCTTCAATTAAAACTTCTAGAGGAGCCAATGGCATATACGAAACGTTGAGTGACGTTTTTCAGCCAAGAAAGCGATTTTAGGCAAACTCTTTAAATTCGAGGGGTTTTCGAGACTTCGTTGATGTGATTTAAGCGATTTTTGTATTGATACCAAAATTTTACAATCGCGTAGTAAATGGCGAGTTGAACGATTTTAGTATTGATAGCAATATTTTAATATGTAAATGTTTGAGTTTGAATAAGTGATGCCGATAATTCGGTAATTATTTAGCGGTAATTTACGCATTTGAGCGTAATTGTTTATGTGAATTGCATATAACATTTAAGTCTTTAATCTGTTAAACATTCGCGCTCCTAGTCAATCCTCACACAAGAAAAAAGTTAGTGTTTCCATATGTGAAAATTGAGCAATTGAAGAGCTTCTTTAGAAAAGAAAGCGGGAACAAAACGTGCCCTTAAGAAACTCAGTATTCTCTAGAAAGTTTTTAATTTCAAACGTTACTTGTGTAATTAATTCAGGATTCACCTCAACAAATCCCTAAAACAGAGGCAATAAGCTCTAGAAGAAATCCAAATGGCGGCACTTTTTCATCTTGTCAACTAGGAAGATAACCTGAAAAGGTGCTACTAAAAATATGAACTACGGATAGTAGATTGATAGAACGTTTTAGATGGCAACCATAAGTACAAAAATCTTATCAACTTCTAACAAGGCTTAATCAGTTTAAAGTGAACATAATTCTCCATTTAAGACTTAATTGATTATTTGACAAACATTTTTACTCGAAATATAAAGTTTAGGAACTTACTTCGACTAGAGAGTAATATCTCAATGACTATATTCTGAAGTAGGTAGTGTCGTAAAAATATTTCTCGAATTTCACTAAAGTACCAGTTCCCTTGCAAATGATTATAATATTTCAAAATCTGAAACATAAAAGTAAACATTTAGACATGAAATGAAAGAAAAAAAACTACTGGAATTTATAGACGACGTCGGAAGGTAAATTTTTGCAATCAACATTCTAAGGCATTACATTTATGAAAGGAGAGACATTTTGCGTAGAGGAAAAAGGTGAAAGCTGGGTTGATATTTATTATGTTTATTTGATATTATGACTGAACGCCTCTAGGCAGTATCTCATTTAAATGAAACAACAGTATTTTTGAGTTTTGTTTGTCGTAAGGTCAGAAATTTTCTTTGAGACTCAGTCTTTGACTGGAAGATTCGTTCAGATGACTGGACGAATTTTCATTAAAAAAATGAAAACTAAACAAATATTTTGTTTATTTTTATTACTTTTGTATCCAAGATACTCTTGCTACACTTGCTACTCTCGAACCAAATAGCATGGAGCCCTCAGCGGGATTCGCATATAACAATTTTAATAATTTGCTATTTTAGCTTGTTTGAAATTAATCTGGCCTAGCCAGATTTACTCATTCTTCCAATGGACAGCCAGGCAAACTGTAAATGGACCACATCAATTTTGAAAGACTTCTCTTAAGTGGTTAAGTGAGACTATCGACCCACCTCGAACCAGAGGGGTGGGACTCGAGAGCTCCAGCTTATTGTTTATTATTGTTCTTAATTATTGAGAAGAATTTATGCAATTAACAAGCTATGAATTATTGGAGTGTGGTTGGAAGTGTGTTACAAATTAAAAAAGAAAAGTTTTATGCCATAATCATTGAAAATTTAAGTTGAAACTAGAGTTGACTTCACGTTGTTTTATCGAAGGATTAACTGAGAATACAATTATTTTATGATTCAGACACAATTAAAAGATGAAAAGGTCTTAAAATTTTTTAATTTGACTTTAGGATAACAATTATTTAGTAAAACTAAATGAGTTTAACCGATATCATAATAAATATTCGAGTGATAGGAATTAGTTTAGTTAAAATAAAAGTTGAATACCCATATTAATTATTTTGCGTGTATAGTTACACTTATTCACAGTCACATTGGTTAAAGAAAATCTTTCCAATTGGTCCATGTATTACTCCAAAATTCTGGAGCGGCTTCCGGGTGGCTGTATCTGCTGATAGGTGGAAGAGCTGTACGATTCATTTTCTTAATCACAGAAAGTAAATGAAGCAAAATTTCAGGCTCTTCAGCAGCCAGGTTATTATATTCGCAAGGATCTTGGATAATATTAAATAGACAAGGACTATTGTAAGGATCACAACTTATGGATTTTTCTGGCTTCTCGCATTTTACATCCGCTTCAGCCTGTTGAGTTTTAAGTTGTGTGACATTGAAATTTATTCCTGTTCTCGATAGTGCCTGTCCAGCACTACTGTTAATAATCGCTGGAATAAGGTCATGAACGGAAATATTATCTGATCTTCCACTTGGCCCATACCATGAGTCCCAGTGAAACTTAGCTCCTAGGTCTAAATTTGTTACATTTCCTGTATCGAAATAACACCATAACCACTTATGTATTGATGTAATTTTTGAACCAAACAAATAGTTGGTACAAACCTTGCAAAACTTTCCAAGGTCCTGCCCTTAAAGCTGAATTATTGTAAATGTCATCAATATTGTACAAAAATTCTTTCCTAGCCGGTACCTCTTGTTTAAATGTGTTCCATTGACTGATGCCATCGATTCCCAACAAGTTTGACAAATTTCCTCCTTGAAGTTGTTAAAAAAATGGTGAATAAACATAATACTAGAGTGAGTCAATTTACAGATATATGAGAGTAATTGAATTTTTGTTTAATAATTCTCTTCTATTTCTTCTTACCTGCAGCGTAGTATAACGTAGGCAACCAATCCTGAACATGCATCAAATCCATTGAGACTCTTTGCGGCAAGAAATTACTCCAAATGAATCCAGACACTCGAGTTCCACCTTCCCAAAGACTGTTTTTTACCTGTTCAAAACAGAAAAGTAGTTAGTTGTTAAATATTGTATGACAAGTTCACGTACACCACGCAATGGCCAGTTGGATCCATAATTATGTCCATGACCCTCAGGTGACCCACCATTGTCACTGGTGAACACAATGATAGAGTTATCCAACATTCCTGCTATTTCCAAAGCCTCGATTACTTTTCCTACAGACTCATCCAAGGCGTCAACCATTGCTGAAATATATACAGAATTATTATAGATACCATTTTGAAAAATTATATTTCTGGATTAAGAAGTAGAGACCAGCATAAATTCGCCTTGGAATAAATTCAATAGAATCGACGAATTTGTTGATATTTTCTTTTGGAGCTTGTAAAGGTTGATATTCGTTAGCTGAATGTGGAGCGATGTGATTCACCATGAGAAAGAGAGGATATGATGTTGGATGGTTTTGAATTAGTCTAATTACTTCTTTTGTGTATATTTCTGTGCTGATAATTGTACAAAATTAAACATTTTTAGTCTTAACTTGAGTCTGCGCGCTTGCGTAACGTATAATTACGTGTAGTTTCCAAATGCTTCATAATCGACTTCCATATTGCGTCTTAAATCGTATCCGAACCCGAGCTATTATACAAAGAACAAAACCATTTGATTTAGTTTAGTTAAAATAGTCTGGTTCAACTCTACCTTTTCTTTGTAGAAGTGATCGTAATAATCTTGCATTCCAAGCCAATTTCCATAGTGAGAATCGAAGCCTCGAAATGTGGGAGTGTAGATTCGACGCGAATGTCCAAGATGCCATTTCCCAACCAAACGTGTAACATACCCTAGTTCTTTTAAATATTCCGGAAGTAGTTTTTCGTCGAGTGGCAATCCATCTTCCATTCCACCCGTTATGACATAGTGCTGAAGTCCTGCGATTAGTCAAATTGTCATGGTGGTGCCACACCAGGAGAGTTGAACAACTTTTATACTGCGGCAGGTTAAAAATACGTATTGCGACTTCACACTTGGAAGCATCACTCCCACAAATTTTGAAACGTGTTAACTTTTCTTGTGTGAAAAATTGTTGCAAGACTCTAACTTGTGAAAGTTTTAGAAACAGTAGAGCCGGAATATCGCCTTCTTCTCAGAACATACTGTGTGTGTAATTATATGTATAAATGACGCACTGTATTTGGGCACTGGATGCTTTCATTTGCATTACGCGTTATACATGCGAAGTGAACGCTTGAATACACAGAACACATTTGCCGTAAGAAGTGGACTTGTGCATGCACTGTAAGAAGTTTATGTGTATAGTGGAGTTTTTTATGTGCATTAGACGTTTAAATGTACAATAGACATTTTATGTGTATGGTGGAGTTTTTTTTTGCTCACCAGACGTCTAAATGTACAGTAGGCATTGTATGTGCTCATTGGACAATTTTATGCTCACTAGACGTCTAAATGTGCAATTGTCATTTATGTGTATAATGGAGTTTTTTTATGCGCACTAGACGTCTAAATGTACAGTAGGCATTTTATGTGCTAAGGGCAATATGGGTAGGCACTAGTTTATCTCTAATTAGTAAACCCAAAACAAATGTTGAATCTACCTAAAGATTAGTGGTATAGGCTTGTTAAGCTGCAATTGCCCTATCCCAAGCGGAAGAAAGATGTAATTATTGCGTTGTGTTGCTTTAGCTGTTCACAAATTAAAAGTCAGGCGCGTTAAATAATTTTCGGTGTCTGATTAATCAACATTTTCACAAGAAAATGTTTTTATTTGAGCAAGCAACAAACTACTTGTCTGTTGCTGCGGCAACAAGCTTTGTGCAACACGTAGCACAAGTTGTCTGCTCTGCATGCATGGTATGACGTAGAATTTTAGAATTTTTTAACACAACTTGAACCATAAACTATTTTTACTTATGTGAATAGGATGTTTTCCCGTTAGAATAGCACCACGTGTTGGTGTACATAGAGGAGGTGCATAATAGTTGTTCAAAATGATGCCGCTGAGGGCAAGACTGTCAATATTCGGTGTCGGAATTTGGGGTGACCCGTGAAAACTAAAATCGTTCCAACCCTAAGTATTTATAGACAGGATCAAAATCGACTAACAGATCTAATAAATATTATTTCACTTACGGCATCATCTGCAACTATGAATATAATATTTGGTCTCTGACAACATTTCGGTAGACTCTGGCTGAGGTTCGTGAGCAACAATTCAATTAACAATATTTTAGGAAGAATACTATTAATAAGCATATTAAGACTGGTTTGTTAAACTTTAAGTTTTATTCAGGTAGTATATTTGTAAAAAAAATTGTTCTTACAGGCAGTTCATTATTATTCACTTTTGTATTGTGGCTGAGGTTCGTGAGCAATAATTCAATTAATAATATTATAGCTAAAGTAAACGATTAGTAAGAATATTGAAGCTGTTTTATTCAAAACTAAACTTTGAGTTTTATTGGGAACTGTAAAATTGATTGTTACAGACAGCTCATCAGTACTGGCGTACTCTGAAGTTCGTGAGGAATAATTGAATTAACAATATTATAAAGAACAAACGATTTAATAAGCATATCAAGCCTTTTTTTGTTCAAAACTAAACTTTGAGTTTTATTCGGGGAAGTGTATTTGTAAAACTAGTTCACACAGACAACTCATCATTGCTGATCTGAGTATACGAAGCAAAAATTCATTAGATATTTTTGAAGATAGATAAAGTGGAATCTGGTTGCAGAATTAGAATATTACGAGTAGTTTGTTTCAAAATACAGATGCTTTCCCATTCTATTTTAGAAAGTTTGAATTGTGATAGTTTTTGACTGAAGAGTAGTACACACCATCGTATGTCAACGTGTTTTTGTCGCCCTAATCTTATTGTTTAGGATACATCATATCTATACTATACGTTTGGCTTGCGAATGGGCACACCTTCAGTGTGAAACAGTAGTTGGCAATGATGCGTTATAGAACTTTCTCCAAGCAAAACAGCATTGAATTAATTCAACTATCCAAAATAAAATTACAAAATAAATAATAAACTATATAAAACTATATAATTTAAATAATAAGTTTGTAAATATAAGCATGCAATAGCATGTACATTCAATGATATATTATTTTACTATGTTCTATTTATACGTTGAAAAGTAATTACAATAATAGATTTATCATTACAATAAAATACTGAACAAAGTTACCTGTTTACGTAATCTGATTTTTTCGAAATCAGAAATTCAATATGAATGTACAAGGTGTACAATAAACACAATTCCACAATCATACCGTATAGTGATACACTATGGACATTTAAATATATACCGGAAGGTTGACCTGAATTCTATGATGTCAAATAAAGATGACGGCAATATTCATATATCCTTTTTACTTGTAATTGTAGATTTTATGAAAAGAATTAAACTCAAACTAAATTTGTATACTTACTTGAATGGTGTTGATTTTCTCTTAAAATCAACACCATTCAAGTAAGTATACAAATAATTTCAACTGATTTGAAAATACGGTCATCAACATATGGTGGATTTCGGTTATAAAACTTTTCGTAAAGGTGAAAATTCGCTATTTAGTCTTTATTCAAGTTGGGAAAGTTTACCATTGGTTTATTTACGAGTATGTCTTGTCCAAATGGGAAATAGTGAAATACCATGGTGCCCCCAGGTGATTTTCGAAAGTGCCAACCCCAACTCTTGCACAAATTTAGTCCAACCAAAAACCTGGCCCAACTCTCGAGCAAATTCGGTCCAAGGGACGCGGCCATCTAAATACGTCATTTTAACTCAATACACATTGCCAAGTCCGTACTTATAGTATTTCAGCAAATAAGCTAAGTAAAACTATGCTATATTTCAGAACTGGGAACCCACTCCGATTATGATCAAATATTTTTACACTGCGAGATTGTGCTGGAATGGACGGGATGGATGCGGGATATTGCGGGAGGGATGTGGTATAGTACGGGAATTGTTGGGAGGGATGTGGGGTAGTGAGAAAGGAATGCGTGATTTTGCGTGAGGGTTGTGGGATAGTGTGGAAGGGATGCGGAAATTGGCGACAGGGATGTGGTATAGTGCAGGAATGGATGGAAGAGGTGTGGGATAATGAGTAAAGAATGCGGGAATTGACGGGAAAGATGTGGGATGGTGCGGTGGGGATGCACGAATGGGAGGGAGGGATGTGGGAATTGACGGAAGGGATGTAGGATAGTACGGAATGGATGGGGGAATTGACGGGGAAAATGTGGGATAGTGCGAGAGGAATGCGGGAATTGACGGAAGGGATGCGAGAAATTATGGGGAAAATGTGGGATAGTGCGGGAGGGATGCGGGAATGGACGGGATGTACCAGAGACTGTGCGGGAGGAATGCAAGAATTGACGGAAGGAATGTGGTATAGTGCGGGGATGGATGGGAAGGATGTGGGATAGTTCGGGAGGGATGCGGGAAAGGACGGGAGGGATGTGGGATAGTGCGGGAGGGATGTTGGGATTTCTCTAGTAGTGATATGTAATAGAAGTGACAACATTGTAAGTAAATTTAGTTGGACCAAATTTGGTCATAAGTTGGGAAGCCAAAAATTGGCTTGGACCTAGTTCGGTCCAAAGTTGGGGTTATAAGAAAATCACAGCGGACGACAATTCAAAATGCAGCTCGGTCGCCTTTGATTTATTCTACGTTTAGATACGCATACCATACAGCGCTGTCACTTTTCCGATGCCAATTTCAGTTCAAACTTGTGGAATCGACTTGAGGTGGATATTTGTTGGCTTTTTTACTAATTTTACTAGGCATTTTAAAAATCGTGGACCAAATTTGGTCCATCTTGAGGTTTCTAAGGTTTAACCCCACAATGAAGTCAAAAAATTTTAAACTAAGTAAGACATAGTTGTACAAAAAAGGTTGAATTTTATGATAACTTTTTTATTTTATTTAATCAAGTTTGGAAATAAAAGTAGAAGAAAAATTTATGCAGAAACGGATGAAAGGTGTACTTTCTATTTCAGCTTCACCAGTGGTGGTGATGATGGTGTCCGTGGTGGCCACCATACCCTCCACCGTAGCCACCGTAGCCACCGTAACCACCGTAGCCACCGTAGCCACCGTAACCACCATAACCGCCATGATGGTGGTGATGGTGTCCATATTCACCTCCAAAAGCAAGTCGTTTTTCTCGTGTGCTATCGTCATGCCCATCAGTTTTTAGGACTTCTAATTCAAATTTTTCCAAAGGATACCCCGCATCTGTAAAAAAATAAAAACATTATTACAAGCTTCATAAATTTTGACGAATGTTCGAATGATGAAACTATAACAAACTTCAGCTTGCACAGACAATTTTCTCATGTTACAAGTGGAATTTTAAGCAATATTTTGAATTTTTAAATGAAATTAAAAGTTACGGATTAAATCGCAAATTATGAAACTCGTAAAGTTGATTTCAAACAATGAACAGTGGAGATTTACGGGTTGGCAAAACTTTTATGTCCGTCTGTCAATATTTCTAATTACATGTTTATTAGCACAATATCCTAATTTTGTAACATATTATTTACTATTTACTGACAACAAACTAACCATTGTAATTATGTGAACTCGGAGATGTTGCAGAAATTTCAATATTAGCACCAGGTTGACTTGGAATATGTACCTGAGTGTCCGATGTTGCTAAAGTAAAATTTATAGTTTGAATTATGAGGATAATTGATGCTACTTTTACTACATAATTCATCTTATATGAAAAGATTTATTAAAGCTTGAAGGAGATCAAAATTAAAATTAGCAAAAGAATCCAATTTGAGATTGAACATATTTTTAATTTTAACATTTCTTTTTATATCACCAAAAACTTCTTTGTTTTAACCGTAAAGCAAATTTAATGAGAAAAGACAATGGGTTATATAGATTGGGTCTTAAATAATTCTAAGAAAAATCTATAAAAATAATCACAAAAAAATCTTTCAATCGTATCGACTACATGTTGACAGTCTTACGTCAACTGACGGGGAATTTGATGCAGGTGAGCTATAACCGGTGATAAAGTTGAAATAAAAGGGATAATTAGACCCTACACACCTTAACTTTCAACTAGATAACATCTATTCATAGTGATTGCATAGATGCGTCAAATAAATTTTCTGCGGATAGTCTCATCAACGCAAAAAATATATTCTTTGAAAAAATATGACAGAAGCGTGAATGATAAACAAATTATATTCATTATTTGTACTCATGAGCACGAATCTCAGTCCTTCTAGAGTCCATTACTTCCCAAGCAAAAAAATTTTAAATAAAATTTCTGGATTAAGAAAAGCAATCAAAATTGGTAGAAAAACTTTATCCTACATCAATTATTATCCGCGGACAACAAAGCTGAAAGGGTTCATAATTCTGATAAAATCATACGACATCTGTATCCATCATTATTTTATTGCAAATATGACAGAAAAATCGGTAGCAAGGTGTAATAACTGCAAACAACAAAAATTTGGGGTTATAGACTGGATTAGAATCAGGACTACCCGGGAACAAACAAACCGTTGACAGAACATGTATGAATCTTCGATAAAAGATGACTGAAGTATCAATAAAAATCTAATGAATGATAGATGGATTATGCTTCGATGAAGCGATTGACACACGGTAGAACGATGTATAGAAAAATTCCACTAGTGATTAAACATGGTTCAAAAATTAATAACACTAATAAAGAACGGGTGAACAGTAATGTAAACGGTAAAGTACTGTTCAATTATGGCTAAAATCGAAATCAAATGGAATCGACAATGGTAATAACGGAAACCAAACAATCGTTTCAGCTTAAAACTGAATCGAAAATTGCTTTGCATTACTAAGGATCAAACATGGATAAAGCGGATGATACATGAAACGATTGAATTATAATCGAAAATGGCATATATGAACTTTAGATAAACAAATAAAACATGGATAAACCAGATTCCCTATTTAGCGACTAGTTTTGAGTCGGACGCGAATACGAGCTGAATTTCCTAAATTGGTTTATGTCTATATAGAATATCTCTACGAAATACCGATGTTCTTCAGATAAAAGCGAGAGTAAAGTACACGTCACAAATTTAAAAATATAGTGAGGATCACTATTTTCTAATAGATCTTAAAATTACAGCACAAAATAGTAAAAACAAGCGTATGGTATGTATTGTTTGATAGAAAACGTTCACGCGGATTGTTTCATTGAAATGCAAAGATATGACGTAAGTATAGGTATTTATTCACTTTTTCAGTAAACTCAATCAAGCACTAATAGAAATAATTATATAAGTGTAACGAATGGATGCTTTTAATATCTATAAAGATAATATATCCTCCAGAAGACGTAAACTTGTTGCCTTTTTTGCCATCTGGTTGTTCATAAAATTGTTGTGTAGACGATCTGCTATCCAAGAGCCTGAGGTCAATGAACGAAGCCTTTTCCTAAGTTTTTAATTCACTAATAGGTATGAGATTAGCTTACCTGTTTTTTCCCGCTTTTGCTTTCATTTAGTTATTTCATTTTAGGAGGGTAGTAGACTTTGACGAATGGGTGAGTCTCGTAAATGCTGGATTTGGTCTTAATCTACAGTGGCGTACAATTATCTCAATTTTTAACCTTGAATAGCGTAGTTTTGAGGGATTTATGCGACAGCTGTTCTGTGTGTCTGCCTGCGTGTCACGCATGTTCCATTTTACGCACCAAATTTATACCCTGTTTACTAACATTCCTAATTGATGCTTGGTGAATTATTTTTAATTCACAATTATTGAAACTATTTTCCATTTCTTCTATAACCTTGCATTTCCTCAAATCAACATCATTACGTTTTAAAGTCATTTTTATTCTATATATATATGAATGTTGCCAACCAAATCTTTCGATTTTACGCAAAGCGTTTTTCCTATGCCTCCGAACAAGCTTTGTGTTGACTCTGCTGTAAGAGGCTAAGATATATATAATTTACCACTAGTTGATATATCGTTGCTTTTATAAGGTAATTTTCCTATGATTTCAATCCAAAGTCCTTTTCCGTGTTACGAACATGTTTTTAATGCTAGTCTAGCTTCCCTATGATTCCCAACAAGTGTCTCAAAATCTTTCCGAAAAATTTTAATTTTAATCTAACAATGATACAAATCAAAAATTGTGTTGGAAATCTAGAATTTATTTTCTTTGAATCATATAAGTGTACGTTTCTCACGGCTTGAACACAAAATCCCAGAACTCAAATGTTTTGTCTTCACCTTAACTCTAATCGCAACCTCAGGAGACAGGAGAAGTGTCAACTAATGTACACTTGGAAATGTTATTCCCATTCTAATAATCGCACGCAGTCGATCCGTATGTTCTCATTTGAATCACTTAGACTCTCTGAGTATGTGGTGTCACCACCTTGCCCGCTTAAACTGCGCCTATGCGAAACTTATTTTTTAGCACCTTCTAATTTAAACTAAGTAATGAGAAGCGGTTTGCCCATATAATCGACGGCATAAATTTGCTGTGCAAATTTCGACATTACATAAGAACCCATCGAAGACTAGCTCCCGCTATGTGTGAACACTAACTTCACATAATTTGTCATCGTCTGTTCTTCCTCACAGAGTTCTTCGCATAACAGAGCTACTGTATACTTATTGTGTATCCAACTCCTATTTGTAAACGCTCTAGATTAATAAATGAAATATTATAAACTTCAAGTCACATCGTGCAAAAATTTACCAAACATTGGGACCAATGCGTTTTTGTCAAAATGAAAATTATAAGTGTTCTTCCTCAATACTTGTGAGTTCCTCTTCATGACGAATTGGTTTAGTGTACTCCACTCTTAATCCTTTTATTCTTCACAATAAATATGAATAGTACTAAACAAGAAGGCTATGTTTACCTTAACAAGTAAGATGTTAGAAAGACGTTACGAGATATTTGATGTTCCAATTGACTAAGTTACATACTGTTATTCAAAATATCAAGAAATTTTTTCCCAGTGAATTGATATCCAAAATACATTCAATAGAATTTCGCATTGATCATCCAAAGAATTATACGGGTTCATTGGATACTCCACAACTATTTGTTCTACACGGTTTACAAGCAATTTGTAAATGAAAAACTATAGGAAATCTGTTTACTAGTAGTTCTCACCACAGAAATATTAGGGTGATATTTCTCACAATAATTTTTTGAAAATGGATTAAGAATTCTAACCACGAACAATAAATACCTAATTTTGATGATTTATTGTTCTGGTCGACAGTTAAATGGAGGGGAAAAAAATGTTAGATTTGAAACAGCATTTCAACAAGTTTTGAAGAAATCATATTCGCAGTTATTTATAAATTTAAATTTGCAACAAGCTGATAGATTTAGAATACGTAGCAGCATATTTCCTGAAGATTGTACAGTTTACTCAAACTAAATATAAAGATTTTTTGTCAGCATGGTTAAATGCTAGTGTATTTACTTTATCTGATACGATTTTCAATAACTTTAAGATAATTAAAGATTAAAATCTGAAAATTGAAAATTGAAAATTGATAATTGAGTAATGAACTTCCATTACTCACTTATCAATTTTCAATTTTCAGATTTTAATCTTTAATTATCTTAGCCACTGAAGAAGACAACAAGTCGAAACGTTTGGCATTAAAATTCAATTTTTTCTTTAAATTCTCCAACGTGCAGTTTGACCCTCAAATTTTTACAACTATTACCAGCCACGTGTACGCATTTTTCTCAAACATTATTAAATGTAAACCCAGATTGGCCGTATCAGTCTCCTCCAAGCTTACAAAAAAGTGTCTTAGAACGTTCTTCTCTCTCAGGTTTCTCCATCATCCTCAATTTGTACAAAAACTCATTTACATTTGACTCAGAATCATATATATTTATCTGAGCGTCTACGGTAGACAATTAATCAGTTTCACTACTTATTTTGAGTCGGATAGTTCAGAGGTCATAAATACAAAAAAGATAATTCCCATGGAAACATATTCCCCCTTAGACACACAGCCAACGAAGTGAACGATAGTGGCATGCTTTTATCATCTTCTTAGGAACCGACTCTAGATATTAAAAGCCGTGGAATCTTCACTTTAAATGCAGCCAAATTAGCTGTTCTATTCACAAAAGTCAGATTATTTTGTTAACCTCCTCGTGTTAAATTTCCACCAATCGGAACTTATTTGTCGATTATGTAGCGTAAAGTCAGGAATATACAACATCTCCGCTTAGCCATAACTGTTTCGCATCTGGAGGCGAATGAATTCATATCAGAATTCAAATCAAAATATGGGATTGACCTCAAAATAAATTTGAGGTCAGCCTGCACAACTGCAAACCCAACGGCATTGCTGTCATCTTGCAATATAACAAACACTAGCGATCCGCTATTTCTAAAGGATATACAGCCTGCAAGCTAGGTACTAACATTACTACGCTTTTAGTGCTAAACTGAGCTGAGCCCAGTTTCAGAAATCTGCAGACATTTCCGCCATCTGCGATGATCTGGAGTACTTGACATCGCGGTCTACCGATTCCTGAACCAAGTCAAGCCACTACCCAAATCAAAATCCAAATTACCATATCTGGAGCTACTTAAATTTTAGAACTGAATAAATAAATCGTAAAACTTACAAAAACATAAAGTTAGTTGTTTGCTTATGATGAAAATAAGTAAAGCTTTATTTTTAAATATCAAAACATAAGCTTACACGGATAGCTAAAACAAACGTGCTTATTGACGAAGATCCACAATTATAACAAGTCTTTTTCCACTATTACATACTGCCAGAGTATAAAGAAAAACCGGAGCAAAAGAAAAGCATATCAAAATTAATCTCACACAATCAGTAAGAATAATTATTTTTAACCCATTTTAATATTAAATAATTCTACAACATATGCACTAAAGGTTGACTGAAGTAAACGGGCAGATTTGATAGGATAGAGGCAATCCGCTCGACTCCGACTAGCTTCAATATGTTTCACTTTCATTCGGAATTGTGTGCAAAAAATTCTATATATAAAACCCGATACATCTGAATATATATATATATGGCGGGAGAGATAGACAGACATGACGATCACATGGCCCCATACAATAAGGCGGATTACGTTTTAGAACTGAAGCATCTAAACTTGACAGAAGTATGGTGAAAGAATGAGTGCATTCTTGGGGATCCCCTGAAAGTAAGACAGAAGACTGATTTTCTCACATTAATAATTCATTTTTTGTGATGAAAAATGAGCAGAAAAAGTTTCGTTGGCAAAAGCAATTAGACGTCAAGGCTGTCTTTCATCCGATAGACTCTGTAAGGGTAAAGCAGTGAACTTCGGTTGTTAGACGTTGCATTTTCGGAATGAAACCATAATTAAATATGGTTTATACAATGGATTAATAAAATAAATTTGGTAAAGTAAATTAGACTGACAGATACAAGATCCTAATTTCCGCAATTTATAGTTGGATTTCTCAACTCGATTATAATGCCAAACTTGCTTGCTACATGTGTTGAGTTATGTTTTTGGTTTAAGGAAAACCGCTTATCCATCTCAGTTCTGATATTATCCATCCATGAAAGGACTTGTTCGTTGCTTTCATGATTTGTAGTAAACGCAATGGAAAAATGTGTGGTATTCCACTTAGATCACTTTATTGTTGCAAACATATTATGCATCTGGAATCAAGAACACCTGGATGAATAAAAACTTTCTTTCCAATAATCTAAAGCTCATCAATCACGAATGGATAAGTTCGGTGATGAGCCATCTTCATGACTCTGACCAAGGTAGTTGGTGCTTTCCTGAAATTCAAATTTTCTCTTATGTGAATTTAAATGTTCAATGATAAGTGAATTATTTTGATAAATGATGAAAGGATCGGAGCGGAGTTTCCACTACCCAATAGCATGAAGATCTTGAATTTACATAGTGGTCGTTCACATGCGCAATGAATGTTTACATGAAAAGCACATGTTTTACTTGATAGTGGATACTTATATCCGCATTAAACTTCAACATACACATACTGGATTCTTTCTTGATACTGTGCAGTTATAATTGCAGTACGCATGGTACATGCGCTGTGAACGTTTGTATGTTCAGCAAGCTTTATCCGTGCACAGTGGACATTCAGATACGCAATATTTATGATAATTGTATTTATTAATATTTAAACCTCAACTTGACGGTTCAGAGTTGCAACATGACTAACTCGTTTAAAAAAGCTTATTACATACATACATTCCCTTTATCCACCTCTGAAACCTGAGCACTATCAAAAAATAGCCTTTGTTCGTCTTTTTTTATAATACCAGTCTATCATTACATCTGTCATAAAATCTGACGTTAATAAGACCGTACTCTGTGATTACGAAAAGTTTTCATAAATAAAGTGCACTGTATATAGAATTCTCTGGTTCAAGGTATCCGTAATTAATCACAATACAATTAAGCTGCACCTTGAATTGATGTGCTTGCTTCATTCTGGTCTTATTTTGTTCTCATCCATGTCCTCAAAAAAGGTTGCTCATTGTAAACAATGGAAAATTACTAGTAATGTATTTCATCAGAAAAGAAACTTAGAATAACTTAGAAATTTAAACTAAGAATTAAACAAATGTCAAAAAAAAATATATTAATGAATTTTATGAAAATGTAAAAAAAAATGAAATGTGCCTAATCTAAGTTTAAAGAAAATGGATCTTGTAATTATGATTCTCTTAATAGTAATGTTTTCAATTCGTACTACTCTTATTTGGAAATGAAGTACATTATGATATTTTAGAATCCGTAGTAACTTCTAAAACAATCGATGATAATTTCTGTCAAAAGTCTTAAGATGAGAGAATTGATAGAGACATGGAAGTTCATGAAAAAAATACATCCTTCTTTAAAGCACTTTAAAAGACCACTTCATTTTGTCAATTTAAAAATTGATTTTGATGAATTTTGATGAATTGTGTTTGCTCGATGTGATTCCCATTCTATTATCGGGACACAATCTTCATTTTCACAAATTGGAGACATTAGCCACATGTTCGTTTCTAATTTCATTTCAGTGCTGCAATTTTTTCCCCCAAACCCCTCTAAAATTTTTTAATCTTCGGTGATGGAGGCGTTCTTTCAACAGACGGAAGCCGAAAATTTCAAACGACTGGTGCAGTGGTTCTTCCGTGATATCTCTGACTTCGGATTGGTGATCATTTCCGTCATTGCTTTCGAATCTGGTGCGTTAGCTGCAGATTTCTTAAGAAGGTTGAAGGAATCAACATCATACTGAATACACACTTTATGCTAATTCCTGAATATCAATTTTGTAAAAAAAAATTACAAATGCGGTTGGAATATCTCATGGATGTATTACTACGAGCAAATTTTAACTTTTGGTGGAAATTTGATGAACGGAACAACTCCACGAGCCGTCATTGCATCAGCAACCAGAACATTAGCTCGGAGATTTTCGAATTTAAAAACTTGGGTTTGTGGACTAATTTTTCAGGTTTCTGGCAGTAGGTTTTTCTCGAGCCTTTGAATTTTTCTAGCAAATCGATGCTTCGTCGAGTGTCACTACGAATTCTTAGGTTTGGCCAACTAGATTACCGTTGTATAGTCCTCTGCTGTTAAAGCCCTACTTTTCGGTATGGGATGGGTTCACAGCGTAACACTTAATTTTTTTGTCGAGTTTCACGCCTAATTGTTGGTGCCTCGCATTCGGTATGGTGTACAGAGCAATTTAGTATTGCATGCCCATCACATTGACTTAGACGGTTCCCTATTTTGGATATTTAGTCAATTTCACAAATAACTGGCTTTATCCTTTCCATCACCTTTCCCCTTTCGCCTTCGCCTGACCTTTGCTTAAAATAATAGTGAAAATCGCACAACTATTTAAACTTCACCAGATGTTATTCACCTTCTCCTCTCTTTTTCCTTTTTGGACGGAGAATTAAAGGTGAAGTAAAAATTTAATTTAATTCAATTAACTTTTCATCAAAAAAGTATTGATGATTATTGTTAGCAGTTGTTAGTTTTTAATTAAGAATGAAATTCAAACCCAATTTTTGCCTCTATTTTGGCTATGGTTGGGGTGAATTGAAAATTTAACAAGTCAATAAACAAGTCGATAAAAGTGTCAACTTTTAATTTTCACCAAAAGGTGAGGTGAAGGTGAAGGTGAGGAAAAGAAATGCCACAAGAAAAAAAATAAAGGGGAAAGGTGATGACCGGAAAAGGTGAAGGTGAGGCGAAATATTTGACCTGAAAGTATAAATCCAGAAAGTTGGGATGAAGGTGATAATTTTCACCAAAGGGTGAGGTGAGGGAGAAGTATAAATTAGGGGTAACAGTTTACGGATTAACCATCTAAAGTATCTAATTTATCACTTTATAATAATTCTACTAGTGTTTGTACCATTGCTGTTGCGTTGCTCTTCGATACTGATTGTAAAACTATTTCTTCAAGAAACTAAAGATTGTCCATTATATTGAAGATTCTGTTAATATTAAAGAAAAAATTACATAAAATTAAGCTTTTATTGAATTTTTCTCAAATCCGTTCGGATGAAAAAGTTAAGAATAAACAATGTTTATTTAACGAATTTCGATTGGACAAGTTTCACAGAACAGTGTCTGGTCGTTATCACCGTAAAATATTAATCGGAATGTGGTCTTATGACCGGGAAAATTTTGTGGGAATGTTCCAGAAACTACAGCGTACTGCATCTGATTTGGCTCCAAGGGACATGTGATGTTAAATTTTCCACACAAATTCTCCTTCTGTAAGACAATTCAGAATATTAAAACTTAAAGAATTAAGAGCTAAAATATTAAGAACTGATTTAACTTTTCCTCAAATTCTGCTTAATATCTATTATTTTCTTAATTAAATAATTTCAACAGTTATTAGGTTACCTGAATCATTGGTGTCTCGTAGCTGAGGTAAGCATCTTTTTGGTAGGCAGACACAATGATTTGGTTGCTATGGATTCGAGGTAAGAAATTGGCCAACACGGTTATTACTTCTCCCCGCCTTAAGATACATGCATGTTTCTCGCAAGGTGGAATAAATTCTACTTTAACCAATTGCGCATTTGGAGAACCACAGTCCTTGTGAGGTACAATGTTTTCACAGTGTACGTTGGCAATACGGAAAATAATCAGTGCCACGAGTAGTTTCATGGTTTATTTAATTCAACCTCAACGGACAAATAGTATTTGACAAGAAATTCTTATTTTTACTAATAACTTACTTTGGCTATTAACTAATAGCTAACTTTAGTAATAAATTTTAAGGGCATTGAACTCTAGTACCATTCTCATCCATTTCCAAAGGAATTTTCTATTGTAATAATATGATAATTGTCATAAAGCATGTAGTAGAATCAATTAATTTGATTATGATGTAAGCTACTCAGCATACAGTAATGTTGTCATCACAATCATATTGGATTCAAAATAATTAAGAAATAGTTGGTATCGTTTTTCATACAGTATATAATTTCAATTCTTTAGGGTTTGAGTGTAATGACATTTGCAACAATTTGGGAGCCAGTATTTTGGATGTATTTTTTTGATTTTTAGATGTTTGTAAGATAACATTATAAAAATGGATGACAACCTGTGGCATCTTTGGACGTGAAATGATTGATAGATTGTGATAGCTATATGGATAGCTTGATAAATAGATGGACAAGGAGACAATTGAGTAGATAGATAGATAATTAGAACAAGGATAAGTACATAGGTTAATTGATTTAAATAGATACATAAACACAATCGACAGATATATAAATAGATGTAGAAAAATTGATAGTTAATCGGAACAGGTGGAAACAGATGTAATAATACTTGACAAATTAGAAAAATGGGAAAGAGATGAAGATTTGCTAAAAGTCAAATTGAGACGCACAGGAATAGCGGACTGTGGCAATTGTTAGTACAAAATTACTATATGCATTAAACCAGAGACAGACAGACATTCAGACTTGATAACTGTATAAATCTTTCCAGCTACGCTTCTTGCCGTATATAATTTATTGGAGGCTAGATTTTCCATGGCGGAAAATTTAGGCGTCAGGTATTACATGTTCCACGGTGGGGTACCTCTTCTTGATCTTTTATGGATGACAAAGCCTCAAGCTTCGGAGCCCAATGAACACTGGCATAATTGAAAAATCAATTATTTTTATTTAGTCTACTAGCCAGGGTTGTACCCAGTCAGTGATGCGTCAATCGAATAAAAATTTTTATACAGATTAGGAATCTGACATCAGTCATTTGTGGTCAACAAACAAAACCTACTTGACGTACATATTCCCCAGTTAGAAGCATGCGGACCACAAGCAACGTCTTACTAGTCTAATAACCAAATAAATGAAAACATTATGCTATAAACACAGATTTATGTGAAATATTTCCAATGAATCAAACAATGTAAATATATGCCAAAAGCCAAATACATGTAAAAACATGTGGCATTAAATTCCAGAATTCGGATCAGAAACTTTGGAAAGATAATTTCGAAAGATCTGAAGAAACAAGAAAAAATTTTAAATATGTAACAATTCGGAACTTAATAATCAAACAAGAATCATTTCAAACTTACATTGGTATAGCAAAATCAATCTATTTGCCTAAACTTTAAGTTTTAAATTAAGTTCAATAAATTATGTTTTCTCAAACAAAAGCACAAGAATTCACTACTGTAATTACTCAATGATCCATAAGAAGATTTGGAAATTGCTGATTAGTTCAACTAACCCAAATCCAGAGATTGGAACAATTACAATTACTTTTAATTATGCATATCAAATACAATTACAATTACATAATGGTAATGATAATTGAATTACATTGGAAAAAATGTAATTGCATTGTAATGCATTAGATTGGGAATTTTAGGTAATTGAGGCAATTGAAATTAATTGTGGTTACATTACACATTACAAATTTTTCCGTTTATTTTGCAATAATTAGCCATAGTTTTGCCTTATTTCCCTAAAATTTTAGTACTAGATTTTGGTGGTTTACAAGAATAAATTATCTACCAATAAAAGGGCAGTGTTATTTTCATTCCTAAAAATGTTCACCTTTGGAGATAGCCATATTTATAGTTATTTCTCAAGAACGTCAATTTCATGAAGTTATGTGCATTCAATTTTTCCTCTGATGTGAGGGTTGTTGCATTTGAAAGCACTAGATGTTGTAAAACGTACAACTTCGCTGGTGTTCAATATTAATTGTAAATTGATTTGACACTTAATTAAGTCATTGAATCTAGGCGCAATGGTATGTCAGCTACACATATTATGGTAATTACCTGTAACTGACCTAGGTCACTGGTGATATAAAAAAATTCTGAATTGGCCGAAATAAAAAACTAATGGCTAAAATTAGCCAACTGCCCAATCAATGAACATGTTAATCGAATTAATTGAACTACCATTGACCTAGGTCACTGGTGACCCCCAAGATTAAAATATTTTAGTTTTGGTCAAAATTGAAAACTAATGCCCAGAACTAGTCAACTAGCTAATCAACAAGTGCATTAAATCAGAATACCGCAAGATCCAACGCTGCATATTTTAGAACTGAACACTTGATATCTTATGAGCAGGGACGCCGTTTTGCATAAAACGCTTAATCTTAACGGTGTGTTCCCAAACACTAGGACAAGATTTTCTCAAGGATTCATCGCTATACTTTTCCAAATATGCAATAAAAAAACGCATAAAACGCATAATTTTTTTGAAATCGCATAATTCTTTGGAAATCGCATATTTTTTTTGTGCATAAAATTGAATATTTGCAAAAGTTGTAGGGAATTCTTTAAGTTTAACTTCATAAATAGAAGAAAATTGGGCTGCTTTATACTCTTCTGTCAGCAGTCTCAATCTCAACTAATAAATTCATCCATAAAATTGCTATGGCGCTAAACTTTAAAAAGTAAACTTTTCTCAAAACACATTGTGTGCACCATAGTCAAAATACCCGATTCCTAACCCCAGCACCACCACGAAAATAAACGAAACAAACAAGCCCACAGTGCAATTCGCATATAATTCTTCCCTTTTATTACAGGTGCGTATTGTATTTAGGCAGCGGTGGTTGACCGCTACCAGCCAGTGTTGCCTCCTAGTGTTACCTCCCACTGTTACAACCCCAATAATGTTTTTTTAATTTTCAATATATTTGTTAGGTTTTTTTATTTTTTAGGTTTTTTTATTTTTGTAAGGTTTTCTCTTTTGTTTTTAGGTCTTTTTATATATTTTTTAGGTTTCTTAATGTTTTTGAAGTTTGTAATTGCTTAAAGGTGTTAATTTTTTATTTAAGTTTGTAGGATTTTATTTATTTTTATTTAGGTTTTAAAATATTTTTTAGGTTTTTAATTTTGCTTTTAAAATTCTTTTTAAGTTTTTAAAAATTTTTTAGGTTTTATATTTATTTTTAGGGTTTTTATTTATGTTTACAAAACTTAAAATAAAAAACCCTAAAAAATAAATTAAAAAATCTTCAAAAAATAATAAAATATAACTAATAAATGAAAAACCTAACAAAAATAAACATTAAAAACCTGAAACCCTAAAAATAATATTTTAAAACCAACAAAAAACATTAAAAACCTTAAAACCTAAATAAAAATAAAAAGCGGGAAATGCTAAGACAGACATTTACCTATCTTCGGACCAATCTGACAAAAGAGAATCTCGAAACTCACTTGAAAGTGGTTTACAATAAGGACAATGAGGCAGGAGAAGAAGCTGAGCTTGATTCTGATAGCGATTAATCAATATAATTAAGATGTTACTTAAAATTTATATAACTCAATTACCTTTTTTGAAATCGCATAAAACGAATAATTTTTGAGGTTTCGCTGCATAAAAGAATATAATCCGCCGCATAAAAATATGAAAAGTTGCGCATAATTGCGGCGTCCTTGCTTATGAGTTATGAATATATAGCTATTTAAACCTTTGGTACCAACATACGATACCTCAGCAACCAACGGATTTTACTAAAGCCTTTTTTAGTAATTCTTTACTAATTCTTAACCTACCAAGGTAGCTAACTTAGCTATCAACGGTGGATGCCACAGCTACCACTTCTTGGAACCACAGCTAATAACTGTTTATAGATAAACAACCTAAAATATAAACTAAAAAGTGTTGCAATGTGTTTTTGAAATAAGGCTTCCGTCGAACATTTATTTACAAGTTATCATATGATGATATTTTCTTATTTCCCTAATATGAAAAATAAAAGTGAAAATTTAAAATCTATAAAGCATTTTTCTTGGAAATACTTGATTAAGTAGTACTTCACTTCAAGATGTTTATAGATAAGTCGATTTTTTGCTTTAGTAAAGACGTCTTTTAGAATCTGCACTTCTTTTAATATGAAGAACCTCAGAGGTGGGCAGATCAGAAAATCGTATGAGTCCTTTCCCTGCAAAAGCGTTTGATTCCCTCCGTTCATTTTTCTTCAGAAAATGAACTGCGATTGCCATGGCTGATGGAAAGTCAATAGAATTCTCTTCTAAAAAAATGAAGTTCTCCATTATTGTCATTTTGTCAAACACACTATAGGATAAAGTTCTTACGATATTTTACTTCAAGTTTCTTCGTTTGTGGATTCAATCTAGTATATTTCTGTACTAAAAAATTATACGATTAATTTGATCCGACTATCCATATATTCTTATTTATTAATCGTTAAGACATTATCATTTCTTCAAAAAAAATTTTCCGCCAATTCTTCGCAAATGATTGAGATAAACAAGTGTTGAAATGTGATGTTTGAATGTTTAGAAATTCTATCTCTTATACTCAACAATTATTCATTTAAAGTATTGAGTATCAGTATTGATAACTAATTTGATGATATAATTTTTTTTAATTAAAAATCTACCTTTGGTATATTCACTCATAACCATTTCAAGTTGTTCGTCGTCTTTGAAATTATCAATTATTGCACGCATGATATTTCTCATTGAATCCATATTGATTGAACCCGAGCCCATTGTGTCATATTTCTTAAAAAGTACTTCCATACCTAGAAAACAAAAATTACTCTAATCTGTAAAAAAGCATGCCAAATTATTTTAATTAAATTACTATATTTATACATAATGTTTTGCCAAAAAACTCTTACACTTTTTGGATTCTCTTTTCATCTTGTCTTCCTATTGAGAAAATAAAATAGTGTCTATCATCTAATTGTTACGACACAAATATTGTAGCTTTTGTAGTTGGAAAAATATGTTTACTACAATGCTCACCATTTTTTAAAGATAACAATACAGTAGTTGGTTAATCCGCAGCTGTTCCTTTATATGTATAAACGCTTTGAATAATATGAGACTTTTTTTGTAATAACTTTTAAATAGTTGTACTTCTTTTGTTGTTGGACCGAATGATTATGAATGTCGAGTATTTAGTCATTTGATGCTGATCAATTTATAGACTTTAGCTCGACTTATTTTTGTTTGCATGTTTTCTAAAAATTGTTCATGGGTTCTGCAGATAACAAAAGGGTGTCAATTAATTTTGCCATACCAGCCACGCCTGTTAATGAACAAGAAATTCTAATAACTTTATTCTTACACATAATAAATATTCCATACACAATAGAAATCAGTTTCTAGATTGACAAATAGCCAAGAATCATCGTTTTCCTTGCATTAAACCAAGAGAGGACAACTTTAATGGGATGTGACGAATAAATAATAGTTTTCAGTGGCGCCAAAGACACAGAAATTTCATTATCAAGTCTATTCAAAGTTCAATGTGAAAGATTCAATCATATCGGATACTTAAGTACGAGGATACACTATAAATTGGTTAGTTTATTGACTAATGACGTTAAGCCAAATATATACTTTATGTCTGTGTACAAGTTGAATTCAAGTAAAATATTAACTCGTATAACAGAAATGGAGAGATGGATGGGAACGGCAATCATATAAAGTTAAAAACTCGATAAATGTAATATTTGTAATATAGTCTTAATAAATGTAATTATTTGTAAAAATTTACATTATTATAATGTACATTTATTACATTTGTAATAATATATAATCTGTAATATTACAAATGTTAAATCATTACATATACATAAATGTAACTGTTTCGTATGTTTAGGTAGATTTAAATAAATTTTATTTATTTACTTATTTCTCAAATGTTGAGAACTATTGAAAAATATTGACACTTTTGTGAAGTCTGCAGTTTCGGGTCGGCGGAGACACGAGAATTGAGATCCTTCTTATTGAAAAAGAAAAATATCAGTTTCAATTGATTTTCGGCTTTGCGCCAGAGTATTCCTGCTAGCTTATTTATCAAGCTTCAAAAGTTAATTTAAGAGAAAAGCTGCTATCTAGTCATAGCTTAAGAGCAGGAAGGAAATAGAACGCAAAACATATACAGTACTGGAAATAGGCCAGTACCTACCTCTGAATACCTGTACTTTACACAAGTACTTTGGCATCAAACTTGAAAAGCTTCCCTATACTCAGCACCAGTTCCTATAGTATGCTAATAATAACCAAACATGAATTTCCTGAAAATAAAACTTTTATAAAATTGTCAACTATAACCATTAATAATTGTTCTCAAGAAGTATCAGGTGTTCATTAAAACATTCCTAAACTCAAAATGCCTGCAATGACAACCAAAAAATACTTGTAGTTCACAATGACCTTAGAATAGTACCAGTCCTTGCTAGTAGTTATCTACAACCATAAACCTATTAAATATAACTAAAATACAGACGGATAGATACAAAAAGAAACTCAATGTTATAAACTTGTATAACTCTGATGAATGATGATGATCCGATTGCTGAAGATATAACTGTAGTCACTTCACTATGTCTTTGCACTCATTTGCTTAAGCCTATAAATTGAAAATTGTAAGCCATGTTTGAAAGTAAGGTGAATGAAAAATCAACACTTTTGAAGTTTTGTAATAAACATGAATTGCAGACTTTCTCTTGATTCGTGTAATTTTGTTAAGCATATACAATTAATCTGAAACCAGTGCTTAAGAAAATTTAGCAATTTATTAGTTACAGTGTGTCTAACTAATACAACGGCACCAGGAAAAGACTTTTTGTCCCATCCTCTTTACTGGGGAAATCAAGAGCTTTTAAATTAATGGAAAAGTTACATTATTTGGGAAAAAATTTTTGCAAATAGTTTCAACATTTTCAGAAAGACTATTCAAAATTAGTGAAACAAAGTAAAAAATGAAGGTTTTCAAATCACTAAAAAAATTTGGATTTTGTGATAATCAAAATTTTTGGATGTTTTTTTGCAAAGCCTTAATACTACATCTTAGTACATCTTCTCAAAAAACATCAAAATTTGAAGTTTCAAAAAATCATAACTATTTTGTAGTAATTGTAAAGACTTAATATTTATGTTTATTGCACTACGTTTGGATGGCCTCTTCGAAACTGTTAAAACTTTCCAAGAAAATTTTATCCTAGAATAAGGGCCATCACAACTTTTGAATGATTCTTTCACCTCTATGTATATTTCAAATGTCAATTTAACGGAGTGGAACAGTTTGTAAACAAAAATCTCCAGTCCATAGATTGGTTGAGGAATATTTTTACTTTGGTTTCATCAACCAATTTCTAAAATAATGTTTCACCTTGTAAAATTAATTGTTGAAAATCCAGCGACTATGGCATACCAATCCAAAAGTTTTGCCAACCCCGTAATTTTTTGATTCTCCGTCTAATGTAAGCGGAGCTAGATGTAGCTATTTAAAAATTAATTTGCTTTGATTTGATTTTGTTTACTCCACTCATGAACCTTCAGCTCAAAGAGAGTTACTCTCACGGTAGCATTGTCATCGGACCATTAATTTTCTATAAAATGCGATAGTTCATTATTCATTGACTAAAGTGTTTTGAGATTCTTCTTATTGGCAACATATGCAGCTTAATAAATTTTCCATAAAATTATAAGTCTGAATTATTTTCCTGTCAAAATTATGAACTTGTGCCATATTACTATAAGAAGGTAACTGAACGGCGCAGTGAGTTATTAATATTCAAGATGTTCTCTATTTTTTATTTCATAAACAAGCTTAAAGATGACTGTCGAAAAAATCCACTTTTCAGATTATTTGAAACTAACAAATATTGTCATTCCAAGAGGCTGAAGTAAGATTTGTAAATAAGTATTTTTCTTGTTAGGTGTCATTCACACCTAACATATCGAACTAGACTAAATGTTTCGTGTTTGTGAGTATTAGTTCGTAACATTTTAAAATCAAAAAAATTAATTATTTATCTAAGTTTGAAGCGCCATTCAGGCTTATCAACAAGGCATGTTTTACTCTACACAGCCTTCTGATCAGTAGGAGAAATTCTTTCTCTAGAATTTCAAAAATTCTTACATATTAAAATTGCGACACATTTTGACCTAAAAATTTTGAACTAAACTTTGAAAGCGATGATTTTAAGCAAATTGTGTAATAATATGTACCAAGTGTCTGACATACAATCAATTTTTGATATTCCGCGAAATCATTTAAAAAATTTTTCTCCCTTTTATTTTAACGCACTGTATTCTTTGTAATGCAAATAGCAGATGGGTTAGTTAAATTCCCGGTAAACCCAATTTTTATGCAATTGTAAAAAATATAAAAAAGTATATGATCTTCGTAACTTGGGATGTGGACGATATGCCAAAATACCATTGGCAAACTATATTTAATTCAGCTCTGCTGCTCGTTTTTAATAACTGTGTAAAAAAAATGAAAGCATATTTTGAAATAAAAGAAAACATAGATTATCCTCTAAATTGAATTTTATTTAAATAATAATATTAAGTAAGAACGATATATGGGAACAGATCCTAGGAGTATCGATTGCAGAATTGAATAGTGATACAATAAACTAACAGAACGATGTCGAAAAATAAGCTGCAATAATATCTATCTATTCTATTTAAGATTCACAATTTTATCACAGAAGTTACTGATTAACTAATACATAAAAACTTGTGAATTAAAATTCATTACTCCTCCGGCCAACTAACGGCTATAATCTTTACATATTAAGTGTGAATTGTGCAGGCAAGCGTAAAAATCTAGAAAATACAATTTTGTCAACTTATTTTCTCATTAACAATCATAGGTGGGCAAATTACTTATTCAATTACCAATCAACAATTATATGAACGGGATTTCCGAATTCCTTTAAATTTACTATTAAATTTTATTTATTAACTATTAAATTTTGAATTACAAATTACATTTTCAAAAATATTAAGTTTTGATTTGCCAAAATAGATTGCCTTTCATTATTGCCAACTACTCAACATGTTTATCTGCCAAAGTCATTTCCTCCTGGAAGAATAAATAATTTCTTAAAAATTGGACGGATGTTCTACTGGAATATTGTTTTTTATGAAAAGTTTTATGCTTCAAATTTCAGCTATGAGAATAGTCCACAATCAATTTTGATAATTAAGACTCCTCCGATATTAGCTACTACTACATTTATAATTTTCTCCGATAAAATAATAATTTGATTTATTTTATTTTTCTTCGTTTCATTTCATTTATTTCGATGCTTTTATCGCAAATAATGAATGATTTTTCAAGTATACTTTGAAAAATAAACGATATTACTTTATTTAAAAAAGGAGAAAAATAATTGCCTAATTCAGTTGAAGGTTTGGAATTGTTTTTCTGCAGCTAACACTGCCTTAGGCTTGGTTTAGTGGTCACTTTCACTTATCATCTTCGTTAGCAATCCTCTAGGCAACGGATAGTTAGTGTTGAATCATAAATGCCTGTCACCTCGCCACATTGTAGTTTGCTGTGGGACACCATGTATTTTGTTTTGTACACTTCCCTGGCTTTTTGATAGGAAGCTCAGTTGTCGTGAACTTGGCATACACCTTAGTTAACACAAAATTACTAAAAATACAGTGGTTTTAGCTTAATGTCCACCTCCAAGGGAGCCAAAAAATCGGTTGACAGTAGTCGGAGTTGACATTAGCCGATAATGGCAGCTGACTAATACTTCATAGATTAGGTGACATAAACCAAAGTACCTGGTTTTAGAGACGCATTTTATGATACGATACCATTTTCGATTTATTTTACAACTTTTGAAGTTATTACCTGAATTTGAAATACTCTAAAAGCAAATTACTTCTTAAAGTAATCAGCAAGATGCCAGAAAAATGGCTATGAGATATTATCGTGTCAGAAACTCCCAAAATATCGGTACTTGTTTGCAAAGTTCTTCACTTCCAATGTTGCTTATCATTAAAACTTTAAGTTTCTCAATTCTAATCATATGCCCATCTAAAGTTGGCATACTCCCGGTCGGAATAAACCCGCGACTGCGGGTGAGTCTTTAAAAAAGTAAACTTTCACGATCGAGGATCGCATAGTAGAATACAACAAATAGGTTAATGAAACAGTTCCCCCTAGGGTCTTTGACCGCCCACACCATTTAAACAAAAAACGAGTATATTCTGGGCCTTAGAACTGAAAGTTGCCTTCTCTTCAAATGGGATGACAATAGGCGAAGGTTGACAATAGGAGGTGTGACAATAGGCAGAGTATTTAGTACACGAGAGCATGGAGTTTAGCCGGGGGAAAGCCAACAGGTTGACAATAAGCGAAGTGTGACATTAAGGGGTAGTGACATTAAGCTAAAACCACTGTACTAAACAATACAACTAAGCAGAATGTTTTATTATTGTAGTTGAATCCCCATTTTTTAAGAGAAATTGGTGTAAAGCAGCCCCCATGGGAACAGATTGTTTGAAAACTGCACTTTATAGGGTCGTTCCGTTTTGGTATTAGGCGTAAGAGTTTTTTGGGAAAAGTTTTGGCAGTGTCGTGCTAGAAATTTTTATTGAATTATAAGAATAAACTAAATAATTATTCAAAAAATTAAGTCTGACTTTCTATTTCCTAATTAAATTACTAGGATTTCAGTACACTATTTCCATCAGTAAATTTTATTATTAATAAAATGTCGCTCTCACATTTTTAGTGTTGGAATGATAGGGAGAACGGACAATCTCAAACGTTTTATCTGAAAACCAATGTAGTCATTATCGTCAAAGTAGAGTGCACTGATTCCATAATTTTTCTAATTCATTTCGACTTTCATGAATAGACCCATCGCATCCATCCACAAGCGAGTCCGTTTCTCATTGGTCTGAAATCTTTGAATGGATGTACTTGAACGAGAGCTCAAGCAACGTTTGATGATTAGGACAGCAGCAGGTGTGCATGATCCATGTGAGAGCGCGATATTTTACTAATAAAATAAAATAAACTGATGAAGATAGTATAATAAAACACTAGTAATTACAAATAGTAAGTCAAACTTAAATTTTATAAGCCTTTTCGTTGTCCCGATATTTTGATGACATTATGTTTACTACAATTAACAAACAATAAAATTAGCACGGCTAAAATAATAATGAGGGACCAGGAAATTCGGTTCATAACAGCCGTTAGTCATCGCAAACGAATAAACAATTGTTAAATTTAAAGTTAGGTTAATAGCATTCTATGTTTGTGATTTTCCATCGTTCAATTATTTCCTTTTTGTACCTCACCGGCTAAATTAACCAAGAATTTACTTTAACAAAAAACAAGATCGAAAAATATGTGTAAGATGTATTCAACATTGGACAAAGCTACTAGGGGTCTACCAATAGCTTGCGTGAGTTGAGGTGGTAAAAATTTTCTCGTAACTTTTCGTAAAATTCAGTTGCGTAAACGGCGGTCAATTGGTACGCCCCGGTAACTTTAAATATAACAATTTGTGTAAAAATCAAGTTCACTTCTTTGAAATGCCTAAGAAAAGCAAAAAATCGAAGATAATTGACAGATTCTTGTTGAATGCCGTAACTAAATTAGCCCAACTAGAGAGTTCAGAAGACTCACATTCCACACATGAAGAGTTAATTGATAATCTTATAGAGGTAATCTGTATCAGGGATCATTTTGTAGTTAATTCAGACATCGAATTTATAATTTTAACTAAAGCAACTCACCTCAATGACAAGTCCCATGTCAATCGTTTGCTTAAGATATTCTAAAATCTTCACATTCTCCATATGACTCCACTTCCTAATCTTTTTGTTTCCACTACTTTGATCAAGTAGCCTTCGCCTTTTGACTTTATGACTTGTCACTTTGTCCATTTTAATCACCAAAAGCACCACAAATTAAAATATTTTAAACTTGAAAAGTGAAATGTCAAGGGAAAAGAAGAAGACAAAGAGCAGCTTACTCAAACTAACAAAATACTCAAGTCCCGGTTCGAGTAAAAACCGAGAGAGATTTTACAAAATTGTATCCTCTCTCATTGGTTAGAGCCACTAAGCCCATCCCACTTGAGTGAGATTGTGTAAAAGAGGAATTTTACACAATCTCACTCAAATCCACGCAAGCTATTGGTAGACCCCTACTCTTTACTTACGATTTAGAAAATCTGTAATAGTGGATGAAGAATAATAGAAAATTTAAATCTTGGTAAAACTGTCTTATTTTTTTGGGTGTACCACGGAATACTGGTAAACAAGATTGAAAACTTCATTCCTTCATTCATTCGCAAAGCATTTTATTAAATTCTCTTGACTTTTTCAACAACCGTCTGCGTTTCCTCTCACGGTGGTGAAATCAAAAGCTAGGCAGCAAAATTTGGTTCATTACACCCTAATGTTCATTTTAACTGAGTTCATTATGACTGAGATTTTTAATACTAATATGGTGCCTATCTCTGCACAGGCGCAAGGACAAGCGCTTCAGGTTCATTGCAACCGTGCTTCCATCACATAAGTCATTGTAGGCGAACCACTGCAGTTACAAATTTACATAGAAATTCAAATTATTATTTGACGTTTTGACAATTCCAAATGCAGGTTTGCACTTCTTTTCACTTCTGGTTGCCTACCCCATAACCTGGATCTCCACGAATTACAAATAGCGACGATTAGAGTCGCCTTTTGAGAAAAATGCTACAAACATTTGCAACTTCTCAATCAAAAGAATCACAGAATAATTAGCAAAACTTTAAATCGAAAATCTGAAATTTAATTTAATTCTGTATGAAAAGAAAATAATATTGCGGAAAGTGAATTTGTACCAAGGTACACAACATACACCATATGAGGTGACTCGTTGTGTTAGAATCTACACTACTCTGATCTTGAGTACGAGTATCTGACTCGAGGAGTTCGAGTTGTTTATTATTATTTAATAGAGATTATTTTCGGAATTGTAAAAATTGTGTGGAAAAAACTTATAAGATTCATTGACATTAGTAGCTGAACATGTTAATTTTTATAATAAAATTTGAAAAATGTGAAAACTCACTATGTAAATGATTAGAAAACTAACTAAGCAGATTCAGCGTAAAAAAATTATAGAATTAATTTGAAATTTTCAAAATTTTATTACAGTTAAAAAAACAATTTCCATTTGTTGTTTCTACTAATTACTATATAAACATCGACGAACAAATTATTCACTAGTTGTTCTGGTTACTCATAAGGGTATATGCACATAGAGTCGCGACAGCGAATTTTACAAACGCGACGACGATTTTGCTGAATCGCGGTTACAAAGACGAATGTGCAATCGTAGACTCAATCGCGCTTAATTACACATGGCATAAGCTACGATTGCGATTGAAATATTCGATTGGAAGAAATGAGCAATGCAAAACAATGTAACAAAGCAGAGAAGGAAAGAGAGGGGTCGGCAAGTTCTCTGTTGAGTCAGGTGGAAACACACACAGGGGTCAAAACCCTCGAGTTTTTTTCTCAATTCACCATCTATCAGCATTACAGAATGGCGTATCGTCACAAAACATGTGTTTTGATTGGACATAAGCTAATGCAAAACATTGGAGCAAAGTAGAGAAAGGAGAAAGAGGGATCGGCAGGTTCTCTGTTGAGTGAGGTGGAAACACACACAGGGGTCATACTTTGGTTGTTTTTTTCAACTCACCATCTCTCATCATTACAAAATCGCTTATCGTCACAAAAAATATCTGTTTCGAACAGATATGAAAGAATCGCTCCTAGGGACGATAAAATATCTAAAAACTCACATCGCGATTGAAAAAACTCTCGTCGCGAATCTATGTGAAGGCTTTTGCGTCAATCGCGATTACTAAAATCGTCATCGCGTATGTAAAATTCGCTGTCGCGTCTCTTTGTGCATGAAGCCTAAGACGAACATGAGCAACTGCAGACAACAATTCGGTCACTCGTAGTTTTGCTTATCCGATGTATACTTTACTTTGTCTCAAACAAAAATCCTAAAATTTCAATTTAAGAAAAGTCATTTTAGTGATTGTGAGTTTTTTATTTTTTGTGTCTTTCATTCGTGACATTTCTAGAATTGATTATTTCAATATCAAAATTGATGATTTTTACTTAGAAATGATCACTATTGGTAGCAAAATGATAATATTCAACAATTTTTATTTACATAATTTATAAATGAAGATCTAAATACATAAATTCACAGGCAAAAAATATTAAGCAAAAATTAATTACTTTTTTTTTGTTAATAATTTTATAAAAAGCAGTTTCTTATTTACAATTTTATTTAAAAAAATTTTTTTTTCAATATCTATCATAATATGTATCGTGTTTCGAGAACTTTTAGTAAGAATTTTAATATTTTTTGAATTTAGAATTTAGAATGTTTACCGAGAAAAAACTCCTGACTCAATTACACAAGGAAAATATTTTCCTATTTGCTATTCACCATACAGGGTGTAAGCAGAAAGATGAATCTATAGCTGATGGCTATACCCATGCTTTCTTTTTCTCTATGTGGTAGTATCATATCACATCTGACCACTTCTTATATTGGTTAACAAAACATAAAACTTAACAATTAATTTTGTGTCAAATTAAAAATATTATCGTGTTTTCCGCTGCCCATACCAGTTGGGTGTAGCTTCCTTCTTTTGATTCTGTGTAGAAATATATTGCTGAATTTTTTTTTAATTTCGCGCACATGGTTTCCTCTACGTTCAAACCTACCACATAGGAAAAGCGAAAGTTTGAGTATAGCACTCTCCGCGTCATCTGCTATAGCCTCATCTTTCTGTCTACACCCTGTGCAGTTTACTATAGAAATACTAAGGATCATTTAGGCTGGACAATTTCCTATATAATCCTAAATCCTAATTTTACTCAGGCCAGACTTGTTGATTTTGAAACTGAAAAAGTTGACCATACCGAAATAGTCAAATTTGCTTGGAAAAGCATCACCAATGCAAATTCAATTCCAAAAAAAACTACTTCAACTGTTACAAGATTATTTCACACTCCTAACTATAAGTCTGTGTAAAGCTAAAGAGCAACAAAAATATTATTATTTATTACGTTTCTAACCTACACACTTTAAGTGACACCGCCTTTCAGTAAAACTTAAGTAGCTTTTGTTCTGTAAAATCCCTCTCCTTATAACCTTTCAAATTGAGTACACCTATAAAATTCTTACTGTTAAGTAATTTAACAAGCAAATGAAAGCATTTGTGATATATTTTACTATTTCTTTCAACTTATATGAAAGTTTGACACATGACTGATAATCATAGTTGTATAGTGATATGTTCAGAGAAAAACTTAATACCATACTGTTACGAAACATAACCAAAGGTTATCCATAGATTATTTCTGCCAACTCTATTCATTTGAAAACACATATTTCATCTACAGTCTGCTAAGCAACTTTCTGGAAGCATTAGCAAACAAAAATGACATCAAATTTTATAAAAAGGTTTGGAACGGATGACCCTCGACTTGGAAATCTAATAACTCCATGTAAGTTAAAAACAAAATTTGTCATTTTTCACTTGAATGTAGCTTAATTTTGTAAATTTTTGTTTTGTTTTTAAATTTTATTCCTAGATTTGACATCCAAGGAATGCCAAATTGCACTAGTAGGCTTCCCTCATGATGAAGGTGTTCGAAGAAATGGTGGAAGAGTTGGAGCTGCGAAAGGTCCTGGAGTTGTACGCACACTCCTTCCTCGAATTGGAACTCTCTACAATTCTGAATATAATGTGGACCTAACCAAACTCCTAGTAGCAGATGCTGGAGATATAGACAAAAATCTCAATTTTGATGAGTCTCATCAAGGTCTTAGTGAAAAAGTAACAGATTTAGTAAACAAGGGAACCATTCCCTTTGTAATTGGCGGGGGAAATGATCAAAGTTATTCAAATTGGAAAGGACTCATTCAAGGTTTACTTACAACTCGTAAATCACTAGATGGCGTAACAGTGATTAACATTGATGCACATTTGGACGTTCGTCCACTCACGCCTTCAGGAGAAGCACATTCAGGATCACCATTTCGACAAATGTGTGAAGATCTACTTTTCAAATCTAGTGGTGGAAATTTTTTAGAATTTGCAGCACAAGGACATCAATGTAGTCAGGAACATTGGGAATATGTCCAGAGACAAAACGGCGGGAAAATTCTATCACTCTCACATCTCAGAAATCAGGAATTGTCAATTTCTAAACAATTTGCACACATTTTAAATGATTCTTCAGAAATAATTTTTGTGAGTTTTGATATTGATTCCATTTCTAGTGCAGATTGCCCTGGAGTCTCTGCACCTGCGTCAGTTGGACTCACAGCAGAAGAAGCAATTCAAATTTGTTTTGAGGCGGGAAAAAATTCAAAAGTCAAACTTATTGATGTGAGTGAATTTAATCCTGATATTGAATCAAATAGAACTGGAAGACTTGTTTGTCTTATGTTCTATTTCTTTCTCATGGGATTTGCTAAAAGAATTGAGACATCGATATAGTTTATAAAAAGTAAAAAATTTATAAATTTTAAAAGCTATTTGTTAAAAAAACTAAACAAATTAACAAAAAAAAACATCCAAATTTTAAAACATTAAAAAAGTTTCACCATCTATCTTCTACTCTATAGTAGTTGTCAGTTGTAATTATTCGGTAAATAAAAAATAAAGTTGATGAGTATAATTTTTTAGGAAATTGTTTACATTAGTTTGTTTATTGCAACTTTAAGAAGATTTTTCTTGCGACTATTTTTTTTACATAATGTTTTACAAAATATTAACTATGGTATATAAATTTTTAATTACAAATGCAGCAGCGGTAGAATATATTCTGTTTTCCTACTATGTAGTAGTATCAGACATCTATGTAGTTGTGGCAGTTGAACTAGATGTGTGTATTCATCATACCCTACCTATTTCATTGTAACTAGGTGTAGTACTCATTTGTTGCACATTGTATGACTGTCTTTTTCTGTCAGGAGACAACACTCCACAAAAAACTTCATATAAAATCTCATTTATGTGGTTTTTGTACATTTTGTCTATGGATTTTCCACCACTTCATAAGAGCGAGAAACTTTGTGCTTCGTACAGTTCCCTGTCGATTTGAGCTCAAACTATAGTTCTCAAAATACCAGATCCCATACCAAACTGTTTGTAATTTAGAGAACTTTTTGAACAAACTATGAACAATGATAAACCAATCAACTTCGTACACTTCCATCGCATATGATTTATATACTTAACTTAAATTTTATTTTAAACTTAATATATAAACAAAGTATGGAAGTTATTATTATAACATGAAAGTTTATATCCTTCTTAAAATTTTTGTTTAAAGTAGCAAATTATTTGAAGATACATTTAAAAGATTTTATTCAAAACGCTAAAAACAAATTATTAGTAAACTAGTTAATACGATGAATACAGTGCTTTTCAGAAACATGTACCATATGTAGAAAGTTTGCATTGTGAAGAGCATATGAAAAAAAAAGAAGTGTTTCACATCCATCACTCAATCTCAATCCCAAAATACCCTCCAAAATATCTGCGCGCCAACTCACCAAACGGTTTTTATTTTACAGATAAACAGCTTCTTAGAATCAATCAGAATTGATAGATAAACTTTAAACTTTTTAAATAAGTTGACAAAATTTAGTAAAGCAATAACACTCCAATTTTAACCTGAGTCACCTGAGTTGGATTAAACCAAAGGGGGCTCAAAGAAAAACTTACAAAAATTTCACAACCATGTTATGTGTTGAACCATGTTAAGTTTTTTTAAATTTTGAAAATTTTAAAAGTGGTCACAGAAAATTTTTATTAGAAAAAGTTGGTCACTGACTATTCTAAGCAACATTTGTCGAGGTCATTTCATCGCTGAAGAAAGATACATAACATANAACATGATTGTGAAATTTTTCAATGTTTTTTTAAATTTTCAAAATTTTCAAAAATTTGAACAAGTGGTCACAGAGAAAAATTTTATTAGAAAAAGTTGGTCACTGAACTATTCTAAGCAACATTTGTAGAGGTCATTTCATCGCTCAAAAGGGACACAACATGGTTGTGAAATTTTTGTTTTGTTTGAGCCCCCTTTGGTTCAATCCAACCTACGGACATCTGGAACTGGGATAAAGTGAACAGGATTTCAACAATAAAATACTCCACCTGACTTCACACCAGGGTTGGCACAAAAAAACACTCTTGTTTAAAACAGTGTTTTAAACTGTTTTAAACAACACTGTTTTTTTTAAACTTTGTTTTAATCAAAAGCAGTAACGGAATGCGCACGATGACTCATTGAAACTCTTATCGCATGTTTCTTAAAACTTGTTCGAAACGTTAGGGTTCGCCTTGACTTAAATTCAATTTCAATCCTGCCGAACGAATCATACTCTTCCATTTGTTTACATTCAACTCCTGTATTTTCAATACTTGAGTAGTGAACTAACAAAATTAGTTATTTCAGGGGTACCAACTGGGACTATTTCACTCCGAGTTCATTTTATTAAACAAACCGATTTATCCAATTCAAAAAAGTTTTATTCGGTGCACGAGTCTAAAATGATCATAGCAGTTTTGGTGTAGTTACAGTTATGGTGCAAAAACACACACTCCATATGGTACATGTTTCTGAAAAGCACGGTATATTCAAATACGTAAAAAATTCTCGTGTAAAGAAAAATATACTTAGAGAATTATTTTATTTTATTTTGATTCATCATTCGTGAAATTGGAACAACAAAAAATATGGCAAACCGATTCGAGTTTAATGTTCTCAATTTTGATACGTGGAAGAGAATATATTTATTTAACAATTACTAATTGCAACTAGATAAAAAACAGCGAGGGTATTCCACACGGTGTGAAAAATTTTTTTGATAGTTTTTAATGAGTGCCATAAAGAGGAAATCAGGAAGGGTAAAAAAGTCAAATGTTATGTTGAATTTGCAATTCCATAAATTTCGCTTACTTTATTTACATGTAGTACTTGAGGGAATGCATCACGAGTGAATACCCATAAAGTAGTAAGTTTCATTTCTCCCACACATACCTTCAACTACATCATGAAAAAATTGTGAGTTTGACTTTTTTCTCTTTCTCCGCTATCGGGTCTCATTTGCTTTATAACAATAAAAAGCAAAAGGATGCCCTTTAGCTTATTAAACTTTAACGGAGAAGAAAAATATAGCTTATTAAACTTTAACGGAGAGGGAAAATAAATCAGACCAATCACAGGGCTCTAAAATGTTGTAACATTATTATAAAATAAAAATATTTAAAATTTAACAACTTTTTAATTTATAACCAAAATCGGGAATTGTCTCAATAACAATGAAAACATATCAGTTTTTTAGTCGTGTAATTAAACACGGACAATGCAAATTTCAATTTTGGAAATGATGAAGTCATCTGTGAAATTTTTTTAGACAATCTTTTAGTAAATATTTGTTCAGTTTTGGTACATTTTTATCGTATTTAAACATCTAACATGTTTTAGGCATCTATCATTATGCTTTTTAAATTTGGTATCACGAGTCTGTTCCTCAGTTTGCTTTCTATTGATTATTCAATAAAATATCTACTGACAGTCCATATACCTGAGTCTTTTGAATATAAAGAAAAGCTTGATATTCGTCATATTACTCTATTTTTATATTGCAACTATACCATAATTTCCAAGGTCGCAAGAAACTTTCGCTTTCTTTTGTGTTGTTTTTTGGCACTCTTTGTATGTATGTGTATAGTCGAAATAACTGCAGCATAATTCGTAAATTGTAACTTTTTCTAAGAACTGTGTCTATCGTTCTATCCAATACTAGAGAAAAATTTGAGAAGCGTACGGTTCATATTCGTAAACAATGTATATACAACTTTGCTACAAGTATAAGTTGTTCATGGTCATATTTCTAAAGTGAGAAAATCGAGAAAAATTCATAGTATAAAAATTGACTACAAGTGAATTCGAGAAGACTCAATAATGTATTAATAATATCAGTCTTAACAACTGAAATAGAAGTCGACTAAATTGATTTTTAGTAGGAACTCGGTTCAGAGGGAATGAGTCACTGATGACAGCCGACAGCAAATTAAGTCAAAATGAGGCATGTGTTTGGAAAAATTTTTTAAACCTACGGCAATACCCTTAAGGGAAATATTCGGAGTGTATAGTTGGTCACTGCATTCCTTCAACCAGCACCTCGGAAGCTATGAATAGCTTAGCGCCTCAGTCCGTAGAAGTGTTTAATCATTGAAAACTACTGTAACAGTAAAAGTTTTTGTAAATTTAAATGATGCTTAAATGTATTATTTTTTACTCGGTTTAACTAATTATTTGTGAGATTTTACACTAACACAAAAACAACAATCTGGAGATAATAAATCTACAGTGTGTTTGTAAATGTGGTATAGGCTTTTGAAAATCCGTAGCTCGCGTTAATGACGACTGATTGTTGTTATCAATGCCTCATTTTACAGCTAAAAGCCTTAGAAGGATTGTGTGAATTTTGACAGGCACTCAGGTCAACGGTTATTAAGGCCAAATTTCAGTCAAAAGGCAAGAGCAAATTTTTATCATTAAGTTGGCATGGGAGATTTCTGATCCATTTTTATAAACAATCCTTAGCAACAGAATTGTTAAACCCTATTTATGCTTTACTTCTTGCTTAAGCAACAATCTAGAGGGTATCAATAATAATTAATTCCTGTTCATCACAAATAAAAAAATTATAATTATTAAATTAATAATTAGGAATTTAATTAGAAATTTGATTTAATTGATTATGTCAAATGTCTCTTGACTGTTGCCCAACTAGTAATTGTTAACAAAATTGAGATGAGTGTAGTATGGGGAAAAGTTAAATATTATGGAAATTGAGTTCAACGGCCTTTGGAATTATCTATTATTTAAAATCCATTATTGAATCAAAATTTATTAATTTTTTTCTGTTTTTTTTTTGCTAATTAATTATGGCTCATTTTGGTTTTACGGCAGCAGCAAGTGTGTTTATTGTAAGAGAGTACCTTATTGTACAAAATTTTAGCGAAGTTAAAAGACGATTTGGTCAACATTTTCGATTTTAAAATAAAAAATAATTCCAAAGGTCGTTGAACTCAATTTTCAAAACATTTAACTTTTTCCCTTACTACACTCATCTCAACTTCGTGAACAATTAGTAGTTAGGCAATAGTTAAGAGACATTTGGCATAATCAATTAACCCACTCGCTGCTTTTCGTGTGCAAAAATTTTTTGCACATGGTTTTTATTATTCGCAAAAAAGTTTACACGCGGAGTGACAGCGAATGAATGAAGTTGCTAATTTTTAATTCAATAATCATAATTTTTGTTTATTTGCGAGGAACAGGAATTGATTATTACTGATACCCTGTAGATGAGGTTGCTTAAGCAAGAAGTAAAGCATAAATAGAATTTTAAAATTCTGTTGCTAAGGGTTGTTTATAAAAATGGATCAGAAATCTCCCATGCCAACTTAATGATAAAAATTTAATCTTGCCTTTCGACAGGAATTTGGCCTTGGTAACCGTTGACTTGAGTGCTTGTGAAAATTCATACAATCCTTCTAGGCTTCTAGCTTTAAAATGAGGCATCGACAACAACAATCAGTCGTCATTTACGCGAGCTATTGATTTTCAAAAGCCTATACCACATTTACAAACACATATAATAGGTATGGAAAGGGATACGTATTTTTCTATCAGTAGCGTTGGCGATTGAATACATCTATGGAAAAAATGTTTTACCATGTATGCTTCCAGAAATTTAACTTTTCTTAGGAATTGTTTCTTAATCTATTGTGAGATTACTCATTTTTTTTCAATGCAAATACCGCTTACATCTGTATCTGTTGAACTTTGTGAAAGCAAAGCGGAATAATTTTTTACAGCGTTACTATGACGCGCAGTTCATATAGAATATGCACGATTGTATCAAAAAATCCTTGCATAATACACGGACGGATACTTCAATTTAATGTATGGGAAATAAAAGGTTTATTTAATGTATTTCAATAATTATTTATATTTTAAGCTTGATTTTTATCTAAATTTATTTACTTTAATTCAGCAATACATAAGAGTACAACAATACAAAACAAGCAATTGCGACTACAAATGAAGCAATTCAGTAACTACAATAAAATAATCCTACCCTTTTTATATCTACATATAGAATCATATTTATCAAGGTACCATCTACTGTTCAGTATACGTTTAACGTTGCAAAATGAATAGGTTTTCCAGGTATTAAAATACACATCACTGCGGAAGTCCACTGTGTAGCTATAAAATTCATTGTGTATTTGTAAATTTGAACAAACACATTACTGCAGTGCATCAAAATACTCTTCCTATAAGGATTAGTCGACAAAAAATGTTAATCCATTATTTATCAAATACACATAATGGTTTGAGGACAATCGCATTTGCAATCCCTAAATTATAGATATCATCCAACCAAAACTGTTTTTTGCTCTACTTTTGCTGTCATTTATTCAACTGATTTAAACAATCAAGACTGATTTTGAATAGTATTTCATCATGTGAGAGTACACGTTACGAAATTTGGAATTAAACAAATTTCTAACAATGACTGAAACCTCTACGCTGGCTGTTAAAACAACTATACGGACAAAAGCATTGGTAGCATCTATTGGTAATTTTATTATAATAATTATTAATTATATAAACATTAATTATTATATAAATATTTTCAATAATTAAGGTGACACTGCATATGCAACAGATAAAGTGATCAAATCAGTACTAGAAGACTTAAAAGACCGGATTCAATGGATTAACCAACAAATTACACCATCTTCTTGCCTAATTTTGCTACTTCTTTTTGGAACTATTTTATTTTTCTTAACCTCACTTCGTCTATTGTGTAATTCCTATAGTAGCCATAACACAATTAAGTGTCTATGCAGAAGGTGTTTGCGTCTGCGCAAATTAGATGATTCCGAACATAGTTACCATAGTTATAAAATTGACGAAGGTAGTGACTCAGAAAATCACCAATTAGGATCTCATCTTACTATCAATAGTAATATAAATGATACAAGTTTGACTCGTGCACTCTTAAAATTATAAGTCTTTTACATATAGTTTTTATATAATATTTAACCTTATGGTAACTAAAAAGCTACTGAAAAATCAATTATTTATGATTTTAAAAATATCTATGGTTTGAATTTAGAAAGAAAAGAAATGTTTGTAAAGTGTTTGGTACGTTCTTAGAATTTTTATCTGTATTTATTTAAAATTTGAAAAGTTAATTGTGTATTACCAGCTCAATAAGTATTTTACCTATTGTTTATTTTATTCCTGAGTGAAATAAATGTAGACTCAACCAGTAGTTAAGATAAGATATAAAATTTTCCGTGTCATAAGTATTATCAGTAAATATATTTTTCACAAAACCTGTTTTGTAGTTTCTCATTTTATTTAGCTAAATTCTTATTAAGTTATTGCCAATGCTTATTCGAGGTATTTTTGGGTATATTTTGATTTTTTCGTGTTTGAGTATTTAGTGCGATGTTTTTCCAAAAATCACCATCACATGGTAAGTTTAATCATTGGAACTATTTTTTATTCGAGTTAGTTATTCAAAAAGTGTGTATCTTTTATATCCAAGTGATTTCAGTAGCTTACTGTTTAACTTAGGCTAAGTTGAGCTTAGGTAACAAAGTAATTTATGTTAGATATATCCGTGACTCTTTCATTTATACATACAGGATATCAACTAAATGGTGTTCAGTTTATTAAACTGTTAATGAAATTAAAGTATCGGATTCCTTGAGTAATCGTTTAAACATTCTTACATTTTGCAATAATAAAGTAAAGGAATTAGGAAAGAAATCCAAACCACTCGGGTGTTACAGTTTTACTTATGTTGTATACATTAAAAGGATTTTGCATACTCAGATTCTCTTTCTATAAATTTCCTGAAGCTGTTGTTTCCATGTTACTATAAGTATTGATATCAATAATGTTAATTTGGCTCTCCGATCAATTTTTTGTGAAATTGTATGTCTTCGATCAGTTGAGACTTTACAAATACCAATTTATAATGTATCATCTTCTACTGCAACTGCCCGTGATTCGATCTGTAGTTATACTTCAAGGAAGACAATCAAAAATGTAAAATATAATTCTATAAATCATAAAATATTTGAAAAGTACCATTTCACACAAAATTTAGCTTTTTTACAAAGACATTTTTTGCATTTCTGGGTACTTTTGTATTTAAAAAAATTATGACGATTCTAGATTTGTGAATCATATTCTCAACATAATATATTTGGTTTACTTTATAAGCTTTAATAGATATTCTACGATTCTGTTGAGGGTTAGTAAATTTAAGTAATCACAGCCTGATGAATTACCGCATAGTGCAATTTAGTATACAAGTTGGAGACAGCAAACATTGATAAAGTCAAATTTAACGTAATTGATTGCATTCTTCTAAACAAACAACAACAAAAAATGCAGAAGTGACAACAAATGGTCCTATTCGATATCTTTTATAAGGATTCGTCAAAATTTATTCTAAAACTGGAGAACCATTAGCTGATAGCTAAATTGGAAAAGAGTGTAAAACTTACATTTGGTTGTCTCAAAAAATAAGCAGTATATTGTTTTAATTCTTGACATGAATGTTATCACCTTCACCAACAATGTCCTTGTAGATAATTCTACTATTGCTACGGTTAGTATTTGTCTGGTATTATCTTTCTTTAATAGAATTGATTGGCCAAACATGTGAACAAAAAACTTATACTGAATGTTACATATTTTTTTTAGAAAAGCAAGTATCCGATTTGCCGCTTGAGCTTCTACCAGAAGAACTTCATAAATGGCCAGAAAAAGATTATACTGCTTATATTTGGTTCTGGACAGTTGTCGGCCTCGCATGTCTCATATTCTTTATCATTTCCATTCGAATTTGGCTCAACACCCGCCAACATGAACGTGGATGTCCTTGCACTAAATGTAAACCAACAGTGAGGAACAGACGCTTACAGAATGTAAATTCGGATTATAATCGAGGTAACACCACTCATCTCTCTGCTGGCCCATTGCGCCTTCCTGCAATAAATGAGGAGACAGATGTACTACATCCAACTCTACCTTTTCCTTCTCACTCGAGTACCATTGTGAATAATTTTCGACCAGTAGTATTTGACTATGGCGACACCACTGAATCTAGTCAAAAGCACTTAGAAACTGCTTATCCTCCCCGGCGGTATTCCCTACCCACCAATTTGAAAATTTTTTACAATCGACTAATCGGATTTGAAGGATTTTATCCAAGAATTGAAAAAAAATCTCCTGCTACACCCACAAAATCTACAGCTTAAACATCAAATAATTACACAAAGAAAACTCTTATTAAAATTATTCGTTACTTAAATAGCAGTATGTTTCCATTATTTGAATATTAACATAAATCGTTGTTGTTTAATTTAAGAGGATTTTCAGAATTTCAACAAATCTTTAATAGTTGCATTTTATATTATTCTGTGGTTTTGTAGATGAAACAAAAAATTTTTAGCTTTGTTTTTCTTCGAGTATTATTGAGTCGTTGTCTGCATACAACTAGAAATTATACAAGATAGAATTAGCCAGTTGTGTCAAAATATTTAAGTAAGTCTACCTGTACTTCAGTAAAACTAAGATACGGGGCATCCTGTTATCACAAACGGTCGGAAATCACGAATCCATTTATTCAGTGCGCGTCAGAATAAAGACAATTTGTGCATAAATGTCAAATATAAACCGAACCAGGTTAAGGGGAACGCTTTATGCGATCCCAGTAAATGAATTGCGTCAATTTTTTACAGCGTTTAACACGAAAATCAAATAATTTTGAAACTTTTGAAAAATTTAATGAAATACTCCTTTTGAATTTATTCTCAAGCGTTGAAATTTGTTAAAGAATGAGACAAAAATGAATCCTTTCTTGTCATTGTATCCCCAACAATTCGAAAGGATGAATCACTCTACACCTCGGCCAAGCGAAACACTGTCCAAGTTGGTTTGTTCAGCTTAGTCGTAGCCTAATCTTGGGTACCGCGAATCAAATATTCCTGTCCTTCGAAGTTGGCTTATCCGAGAATTACTGTTATACTACAAACTTGTAGTAAAACACTGGAAAATTGAGAAACTTTGAATCCTCCAGAAAGAATAACATAAAGATAACGCAACATTAACGTTACTAAACAGTTGTCTGGAAAGTTTTATTGAATACTTATTCACATTTACTTAAAGTGTTTATAGAGTTCCAGCCAACTTTTGTCAAAGCAAAGCTATATGGAGCAAAAAAAAATTATTCATAAATTAACACAATTTAACAACCTAAAATGAAGAACAGAAAATAGAAACGTAAAATAAAAGAAAAAATTAAAACAATGAAACAAAGCTACAATACCAAAAAACACTACAAAATATTCCTTCAAATTATTTGGAACTAATTGGAGTGGTAGAAATTGTACACAAGTTAAAATGAAATTAGAAAACACTGCATACGACTATGGACTGTGACCTCCTCTGGAACGCAAAAGTGCAAAATTTCAGGAATATTTTTTGCAAAACAAAATTGAATTTAGGCGCCCTTATAATACATATATGAAATAGTAAATCAAACTTCGTACCTAGTTCTATTGACTTACTCTGTAAAATTCATATAACAACAATGTTTTTTCTACTCTAGCTCAAATTCTAATGACTCTGCTAATAAGCTATGACCATGATGATCTTGGAAGTCAGATTTCTAATTTTGATAGAATCACTTGAACTTTTATTCCAACTGATATCAATAGGCAACTATTATTGCAATAGAAGTAGAGCCAAGGGTCATCAATGTATAAAAATTCAAATTATATAAATCCATGTTCGAAGATGAGAACTAATTCTTTTATTCTACTGTATACTAAATAGACTTTTATGTCATTGCTTTATTTTCCATTACTTTTAATTAGTGGCTGGAGTATGCTTAGTAAATTGTATATTCAATTGCTACAATGAATCCAAAGGTTTAATTTCTAATGGTGATTGAGAAATCAAGAAACCTAGATCCATAATAAATTCTGTAGCACATAGTTTTACATGAGGTTCTTTCGTTAGTAGATGTTTAACTGTATAGAATATAGTGTGACTTAGAATCTTCCCTATTATCAGTATGAAACCTGTTTCGGTTTTTGCAATTGTTCTTTGCATATGTACTGCCTCCATTGTCTATTTCACATGTATACAAATAGAATCATCTTTCATTGGTAAGTAAAGAAATTCATCCTCTTCTAATTATTTCCGAATAGTATCAATTAAAAAGTGATAATATGAAATATACGGATTAGTATCGTTAGCTTAAATTAATGTTTTTTCAGATATGACATCAATACATGGTTTTATGAATTGGCGATTTGAAAATGCTTACATTGGAGTTACTTGCGTTCATCTTTTCTGTCTTGGAATTGTTGGAATTTGTAAGCTCGTACGATTTGTCTATTCTCGTGTGATGAACATCTAGGGCTGAATGGAACAGCAATAAACAATATTTCCAACAGTATTGTAAAACGGGTTTAAGAATACCTGAAGGTTCTTTAAACAAATGGTCAATGAACTGATACCAAAACTGACAAAAAAATACTGAAATATTGGTGAAAAATTCCCTAATTGTGTAAATACTTGTGCAAATTGTAAAATAATGTGTAGTACAAGTAACACTCATTTTATAGTTCACGTCCTCCTAGCGTCCTCTAGCGGAAATGTAGGATGACTGAGTAATTGGTCAACAAATGCTTTTTATCCATAATTACATTCGAATGAAGATGTTGATAGGAAAACTTCGATTTTCACCAATACAGAGGGTTATTTTTGTTTTATTTGGCCAGACCAAAAAAATCCTACACGAACAATTTTCGTCGGTGAATTTTTTTTATGTGCTCCATGTGTTGTCCATGCGATTCTTTAACTAACAATAAGCGCCGTTTCCATGAATAGTAAACATTTTGAACCATTTCCTGGAAAATATTATTCCATTCCTGCTGTAGTATTTTCCAAACTCATGCCATGGTTCTTGCTTTTTGAAATTGAAGCCTCCATTTGAAGAATCCAAAACCGAAAAACTCCATGGAACTAGTGTCATGGCTTTTTACAGGTATTTCTGATTTCGGATTGATGGTCATTCCAAGTCTCGTCTTCAAACCTACTGCGTAAGCCGTGGTTTTTTTTTGAAGTATGCGATGAAGCTTTGTCGTGATGGACAAACACTTTGTCCAACCCGCCAGGGTACAATAAAGCAACAGATTCTTCAAGTAAAGGTTTCAAAACATGTTCAATATAGCAGTCAAAGTTTACCTTGACTTTTTTTGGAACTTTTATCAAAACCACAGCTCTCCGACTAGTCAAGGCACCAACAACCATGAATCTGTCACCAAACTTTTCTTTCTTGTGACAATAATATTCGGGGTCTTGTTTCAATGAACTGGTGTAGTAAATTCGTCTGATACCTTCGGAGTCTTGAAGAAAGAAGAGTGCTTCGTCGATTGTTACTGCATATTCGAACATTTGACCCGCCATATGACCCTCATATTTCTTTCGGCAGTTTCTCTTTCAATTTTAGATGTGGGATTGCTTCAGCGCATGTACTATGGGTTTCCTTTTAATTTGTTTGTTCAAATCTTCGTGGATGGTCTTTCAGACAGTTTACTGTGTGACGTTCAAATTTTTTGCATTTTTAGTCTGACTCGGTAGATTTTCTCTATCAGTTAGAATGTCAATTATACGAATCAGGTGTTTTGATCGAATTTTACGGAAATGTTTATGCTGAATTTTTGGAAAAGTAAGCCCAACTTGCTTGTGATTTCGCCGGTTTCGCATTGAATTCAGTACGCTGGACACAGGACTTTGAAATGGACGTCCCCAACTTTTCCAACTTACGCACGGTGTTTCGCGCTGAAAATTTCTCTCTGGAAAACTCTCGAACCCGATTCTCAACTTCCAAGTCTATTTTTTTGGTGTTTTGACACTCTGGACAAAAAGTGACAATTCTCCTGGATTTAAAATGTGTTTAAGAGTGAGAGTTTCAGAATTTTAATGTCCGCGGGAGGGTATATATAGTGAAGATTAGCTGGCCAAAATAAAACAAAAATAACCCTTGTACAACATCGGTGCTTATTTTTAGATTCATGTCTATTCTTGCAAATTTTTGTAAATTTCCAACTATATCATCCGATACTAATCTAAGCCTTTTCACCGTAATCCTAACCAAACTTTGTGTTAATTCTGTGATAAATTTAAAAGGTAGCAATGATTTGCCACCAGCTGAATTTTTGTTACTACTCCAAGAGTCTTTTCCTATGAATATAAACTAATAATTATATATATTTTACCAAATTTGTTCTTTAATTCTAACGTTAAGAATATTTTTACGGTTCAAAACAAACTTTTCGAAACTGGTGTTGCTCATGGAGCATGTATTTTGCACGAATTCATTAATAACTCACTTATTATAACTGATTATCTATCGTCTCCAGCAAGTGTTGAAGGGTGTTTCCCTTTCATCAGTAACAACGTTAAGTCCGAGAAGAGCACAGCTTAGTAGTCCTATGCTTGGCAATTTAGCTTCCATTTATAGAAATTGAGAAAATTTAATTGTGATTATTTTAATTAAAAATTCGCAATTTATTAAAGGGTTTTAGTTTAGCTAAATTTGTAGCTAAAATGAAGTTCTAGTCTATTAAAAACTCATCCGTGTTGTTTGTATCATTGTGTTTTTCGTCTTCGAATCGTGCACGTTGCGTTTCTTAAATTACAATGGTTTCGTGCCGCACGTGTTTTCTCCTTTCGTACCTCCGTGCCGTGTTTTTAAACGCGCTCCTGCTCTCACCTCTGGTATATGGTGTGTATTGAATCTTTATGAAAACTTGACTGTTATTGTGATCTTTAAAATACATGTTACTTCATCCCTTGTTTTTCGCATTACATTCTGATAAAAATTCAGAAAATTAATTCTACTACAATAAAAATCAACGTTCAAGAACACACTAGTAGGATTTGGAGTCAATTCTAAATTTGTTTATAAAAAATTAACATTAAATTGAGAAAATTTCTCGATAAATTTTAAGTTCTTGCATAATTTTTTAGGATTTTAGATAAATTCTTCAGAACCAAAAATATATATATAATTGTTATAAATTTGATCATTTTTAAAAGTATACAGGGTGCGTATTATTTTTAGTATCCTAGAAAGAAACGTTTCCCAGGACGTCGTTTTTTTATGGAGAAGTGATTTTACGTTGTCAAGACATACATTAAAAGAAATAAACATTATGATACAATTCGACTTGATTGAATTTGAAATTAGAAATGAGTAATGCAAAAGAGTGAAGTAAAGCAGACAAAAGTGTCAGCAGGTTCTCTGCTGATTAAACCATATTCCTCGAGTTGCATCGTTTTCATAATTCACCATCTATCAGCATTACAGAATAGCATACACTCACAGAAATATGTCTTTTAATTAGAGAGACTAATCCAAAGAAATGGAAAAAGCAGAGAGGCAAACATACGGATCAGGAGGTTCTCTGTTGAATGAGGTGAAGCAGATCCATTTCTCGAATTTGTGTTTTTTCTCTCAAACGGTACAGGTCAAAGTCAACCAAACTGAGGTAAATGTTATTTCCACAAATGATATATGCTATCAAGTAGTAGTCTTCCATCTGACCAACTGTGTTCATTTTATTACGTCTGTGAAAATTGATCCTTGAGCGTTAGAAGTCACTAAAATTAACATGGGGTCAACAGAGGCACCTGTTCAATTTACTGCAAACTCGGCTGAGTTGCAAATTGTAACCTCCCAAGCAATGTTTAAAAAGAGACCTAGCTTCTAAGAAATGATGTATGATTCCGCTGAATTCTACGTAGATCTAGCAGTCGTCTTTGTTGAACCCATGCTAAATTTGCCAACTTCCATAGATCAAAAATCAATTTTCACATACCTTCATGAGCAAAGTTGGTTGTATCCACAAGTACTACGTGATGGCATATTTAATTCGTGGAATCAACATGTCCCTCAGAGTGGTTTATTTTTGATGCTGTCCTTTAAATTGTGATAAAAGTTTTTCCACTATTATAATCTAGAATGGCCACCCGCCTATACTGACTATAGTTTTGCTGGCACCGAATCCATTATTGCTATCAATTGCTTTGAGACAATGTAAAAGCTCCGATGTCTTATTTTTGTGTCTAAACAGATGGCCCGCACAAACTAGCCATTTGAATGAATATCAATTATGAGACAAAATTTGGGTTGTTTACACTTGATAAATAACTTATTTCCAACGGAGTTAAAATCATCTCGCCGGAGATTTCTAGCTTTTCATATCTCAAAATTCCTTGTTCACATGAGGACGAACACTGGTGTAATTCTTAATCTTCCATGTGCAGAATCAAATATTTGCAGGTGCATCTTGTGTTGCTGTGTTTGCTGGAATAAAGCCTCTTGCGTTGATGTCAACGGTAAGTAGATACAAATTTTGTTTTTCTGAGTACACTAAAATACAAATAGTTGTGTTGGAAGATACGTAATTTATTAGTGGACATTAACTAATAAATTAAGGGAACCCTAATATGTATTTCACTATAAACGAGAATGTTAAATTTGTGTCTAATCTCCCAGATTGAATGAACTTTCCGGGTAATTATACCAGTGATTTATACAGTTAACGTCGCCCAAACCGAAACCGGTTAAACCGAACTTCGGTTAAAAAGAACTCTTCTGCACGGGGCCCGTACTGACGGTTATTCGAAAGGTCGGCTTCTACGAACCAAATATTTTTGTTTCTTGGATCGGTTATCCGAGGTTTACTGATTCTAGCATAATTAGTACCAACTTCTACTGTAATGCTTTTCACTCGTCCTGCATTATTAAAACTCATGAAAGGAAGTTCATTTACCCATGAATTAAAAGTTATAGCTGACCGACATCTTCAGAAAAATATTTANCAACGGAGTTAAAATCATCTCGCCGGAGATTTCTAGCTTTTCATATCTCAAAATTCCTTGTTCACATGAGGACGGACACTGGTGTAATTCTTAATCTTCCATGTGCAGAATCAAATATTTGCAGGTGCATCTTGTGTTGCCGTGTTTGCTGGAATAAAGCCTCTTGCGTTGATGTCAACGGTAAGTAGATACAAATTTTGTTTTTCTGAGTACACTAAAATACAAATAGTTGTGTTGGAAGATACGTAATTTATTAGTGGACATTAACTAATAAATTAAGGGAACCCTAATATGTATTTCACTATAAACGAGAATGTTAAATTTGTGTCTAATCTCCCAGATTGAATGAACTTTCCGGGTAATTATACCAGTGATTTATACAGTTAACGTCGCCCAAACCGAAACCGGTTAAACCGAACTTCGGTTAAAAAGAACTCTTCTGCACGGGGCCCGTACTGATGGTTATTCGAAAGGTCGGCTTCTACGAACCAAATGTTTTTGTTTCTTGGATCGGTTATCCGTGGTTTACTGATTCTAGCATAATTAGTACCAACTTCTACTGTAATGCTTTTCACTCGTCCTGCATTATTAGAACTCATGAAAGGAAGTTCATTTACCCATGAATTAAAAGTTATAGCTGACCGACATCTTCAGAAAAATATTTAAAAAATTTACATTGAGCAGTGAATGTCTGAGTACACCTTTTTTTCTTATACCTTTCAATTTTTCAATAGGGCACTTTTATTTACTGACCAAATTATAATGATATACAGTCTAACATAAATGCTAGGAAACGTGCATAGTACTTTTGGCATTTTGTATATTCTGGAGAAAGAATGTGGTGACAAATACAGTCAATTTTTTCTGTAAACTAATTTTTTTTCGGAAAAGTGTAACCGTTTCAGATATACATAATTTTGGAAAGTGAAATAAAACTTTGAAAAAATTCAAGCTTCTAAGAGAATAGAAATTATAGTATTTTGTAGAATACGTGCTCGGGAAATTTAAAGGGTCTCATTATTTCAACCCCTTGTATTATATAAGTTCAGCTTCAAAAATTTGTATGATTGCAATTGCCTTACTTTTCATTGTTTTTCAAGACACTTCATTCCTAGTTTTTTCCCATAATACATATTCTTATTGATTATGCAGCTTACATCGCTCGGAGTTGCATTCACATCAATATGCATCTACACAACCGTTCTTGAAAGAAACAGTGATGAACAAGAATTGCTATCTAGTCCAAATTTTGATACCATCCAAGTTTCAGCCGCATTCACCAATTTGATTGGAGTATTTCAGGGCGCGCTGTCAATTACACTTTCCACGATAAACAATGGGGTATGATCTGTATAATATATCTCACAACAAATTAAATGTGTTCAATAAGAAGCGTTTCAGAGGCTTGCTGAAGTTGGGAAAGTTTGGCTCTTCCTCCAAANACAAATTAAATGTGTTCAATAAGAAGCGTTTCAGAGGCTTGCTGAAGTTGGGAAAGTTTGGCTCTTCCTCCAAATTTTATGTACCACATTCTACACATTAACANGAAAGTTTGGCTCTTCCTCCAAATTTTATGTACCACATTCTACACATTAACGTTGTTCATGCTGGTTTCAAACATGGAGTTTGTCTACAGTCGTGAGAGGAGGAACATCAGTGAGAATGAATCCAATTATTTCAAAGCTCTCTTAACAAACATCGTATTTCATCAATTTGCCATTCCGCCTTTATGTGGTGCATTGTTACTAGGTTGGCCCAATGAGATTCAAGACGAATCAGAAGACTCTGACAAATATAAAATGAATATAGTTGTTTGAATCGTACATATTGTATTCATATTTCTTTGAAATGTATTTATATCGGAGTAATCTATTACTTAAAATATTATATAACCTCATGAACTTGCAAAGTACTTTATTTCCTCAACTATATAGAGCGTCTTATAGGAGAAACCTCATACACAAGATGTCCCTGCANATAACCTCATGAACTTGCAAAGTACTTTATTTCCTCAACTATATAGAGCGTCTTATAGGAGAAACCTCATACACACACAAGATGTCACTTTCAAAGCAAGGTGTCATTTATAGGAGTAACGTGTTTAGCAGTTAGTGTAAAGACTTTATCGTTAAATTTTGAACTCATTTCCGTTAAATTGAGTGTTATCTTTTTTTTTCTACGGATTTGGTCTACAACCTTGATTTTAAAGTAGTCACTCTGGTTATTATATCTCTCTTAATAAATACTATTGACTGACAGCACTAATTTATTCGTGTAACTTTAAATTTTTTCTTGTGTTAAGACTTGCGTGATTTATTTAATTTAGAAATTACTGGTAGTTGCCTTAATTGTCTGGTGTTGTTCGCACGAATTTTGAACTAATGCCAAGATGTTCTTTCCAACTTCCCTAACTTTCNGTAACTTTAAATTTTTTCTTGTGTTAAGACTTGCGTGATTTATTTAATTTAGAAATTACTGGTAGTTGCCTTAATACAACGTCTGGTGTTGTTCGCACGAATTTTGAACTAATGCCAAGATGTTCTTTCCAACTTCCCTAACTTTCATACATATATCAGGCTGACGAATCTAGGGAAGGATTTAAAATTTTACGTACTACATTTGAATTTCAGGACTACTTCAATTTTTATTTTTGCGCAATAATAAATTTGTTTCTTGTTGTATCGCTATGTAACCATCTGGTATCACGTTGGTTGAGAGATTTTGTAATATTTTAAACATGACTTAAAAGCAAGTATACAAAAACGATGATATTGGGAGCTTTGTTCCACTGAAACATTTTAAGAAGCATGTTTGTTGGAAGGTGTGCCTTGTTCAAAATAATAATGTTAGACAAATGTGCGGCTAACAATGAAGGCGCATTGAAATAAAGCGACAAAATTATGCAAAAAATTCTGAAGAGTGGTAAATAAAACAGAGTTCGATAAAAATATTAGAGAAGTTGGCTGCACAAATTGATCCAAACTCAGGTATAGGTCATACCCCTAAATTACATGAGTCATCGTGCAATACTGTAGAACTTGGTTATAAAAGATGAGTAGACAAAAAGCTGGAACCTAAAAAAGCCCATGTCCTATCATGGACATGTAGTGAACCATAGAAGCGTGTGGTGACACAAAGAAGTACGCAAACCTACGAAGTGACACGTANATCATGGACATGTAGTGAACCATAGAAGCGTGTGGTGACACAAAGAAGTACGCAAACCTACGAAGTGACACGTACATAAATGTAGACCCAAGTAGTCGGTAAGAGTACAATTATGCCGCGTTTAGAGTATCACTGTGATAACTCCATTCACGGCGTGACGTGAAAGTTAAAGTGAATCACGGTCTTCTCTTTTCCAGCTTTCAAATTTATAATATCACTGCGATCACATCCTCGTCACTTCACTATCAAAACTTGAATNTTCTCTTTTCCAGCTTTCAAATTTATAATATCACTGCGATCACATCCTCGTCACTTCACTATCAAAACTTGAATTACATTGCGCAACAAGCCATTTATAGTTTCACTTTTGTATTCCTATTAATTTGCGGAAAACTTTAAATATTTACTTTCCCACCAGCAAATATCTCACTTTTCGACTTCAACATTTCATCACTGCCCTCCTCTCTTCCAAAAGATGAATCCAATGGAACTCGACAAAAGTGAAGGGAGTGAAGTGATGGTAGTGATTCCTCTTTGACTATAAACTTGAGAACACGAAGTGATTCACGCCGTGAAGTGAAGAGAGTGAATCACTTCCTTCACTTCACTGTGCTCACTTTGAACTATAAATTGGCAGCAGTGATAGAATAGTGACGTAGGTGACGTGAAAGTAACGAGAAGATGAGACTTTAAACGCGGCATTAGTGTTACGTTGAAATATGTACCGGCATGGCCATTAGGAACGAGCAAAAATAAATTCTTTTACTGCTTGTGTTGTGCGTCAGCTGTTGCTGTGGGTGCAAAAAGTTAGCAGAGCATTATTATAAAATTAGCAGATCAGCAAATCAGACCGTAAAGTTAGCACCCTAGCACCATAAAGGGAACAATTAAAGGAAATTGCCCGCGGAATTGGGTAAGTGATACCTCAATCGATTGGAAATTTCATGCAGATTACGAATTCATTAGTGGCGTCAAATCAAATTTTGCAAAATTTTTGCAAATTTGTTCAAAAAAGAAATTTTTTTTTGCACTGTCTTTCCCAAATATCCAAGTGGAATTTGGTAAGTGATACCTAAATCCATCAGAAATTTAATATAGATTACGAATCTGACATCTATTGTTGGCGGCCAAGTCAAACTTTGCAAAAATTATGCAAATTTGTGCCAAAAAAAAAATTTTTTTTTCTGCTATGACTTACCCATATGTATTTGTCCGGCTTTGAGCAACTGAAAGGTTGATCAATCAGAAATTACACGCGTATTACGAATCTGATATAAATCATTAGTCGAACTAAAAAAGATAAAACTTTGGTATTCCGAAGCACATCGGATTTGGATGAAATTTTTTTTGTAGACTAATATTAGGCTGCTGATCACGAATATGAAACTAATTATCACCGGAAACGCATAAAAAAAAAGTTTTACATTTTTCAAAATTGAGAAATATTTTCCTTGCTATTACGTAGATTGAGAGGGTATTTTCTGAATGTTTTTGTTAGNTCAAAAAAAAGTTTTGCATTTTTCAAAATTGAGAAATATTTTCCTTGCTATTACGTAGATTGAGAGGGTATTTTCTCAATGTTTTTGTTAGGTAATTAAACTCATGTAAACCTATCTGTGTAGGAATTTGCATCACCCATTTTTGAAATCAAACCACTAACGTAGTTTTGAGCGGCTAGGGTCAAGGGCTCGTAACTTTGCTCTCGACAACTGTCTTTCATTTACAATATGAATTACCTCAAAAGGCAATATGGTCATTGGGTTATACTGTTCCAAAAAAATCTCCATAAGGGTAACATAGCTACAAAGCCGATCATCTTGGACTGCCTGTGTAGCAATTTGTATACACCTCTTGGTCAACTGGACTGGCTGTGTAGGAGTTTGCATCACTCAAATACGCTGTTGCAATATCATAACTAGACAATGCATTGCCTATGTCATTTAGGAAATACATCACAAACATATCCATCCGATAAACAAATGTTTCCTAATCAATAATAGAGATAATTTACCCGTCTAACATTAATAATGCATCTATCGGTTAAAATTGAAATTGTGTAAAATTGATTACAGAACCAACGAGTGAATCGGGAATAGTTAACACAAGTATCCATACAGCCCACGTCCCTTCCCTTTCCTCCCCCCAACTCACTCCCCCTTCTCCCAAATCACTTCCACCACTCTTTCCCATCTCTTCTTCCCTCGTCCCATTCTCTCTCCTATATTGCATGTCCCCTTCATCTCGTCCACCGACATCCCTCACTCTCATACCACTTTCGCCAACACTCCCCCCCAGCACATATCGCATTCCCCCACGTCTCTCTCACCCTTCTAGGTCACATCACTTCCCCGACCTCCCTTTTGCTTATATCCCATTCCCCACATCCCTTCCGCTCATTTGCAATACTCCCACATCCTTTCCGCCCATATCCCATCCCTCCCAACAATATCCTATCAGCCCACATCCCATCATCCCTCATTCCTCCGGCCAATATATGATGTCTCCAAACCGCCCCCGCCAATAACCCATCGTACTACATTTTTCACGCCCATATTCCAGTTATGATTGAATTATTTAGTGTATAATGAAGAAGTCAGTGCTAAACTGTGTCATTTATTATGCATTATACACATTCAAAATAATTCAATTTTGTATGCAACGTTCAATTTGCTTTCACTTCAGAATTAAAACTGACAACAAAACACACGAAAACGTCATCAAAATGTGACGTAAAAATCATGTGACATAGGTAATGCAAACTCCTACACTGTCAGGAGGGACCATATTAAATATTTTCCAGTGTTACATGAGTTAATAGACGTATTAAAGCATACACGGATCGGTAACATGCACAATTGGATTGTGTTAGTTGAGTGTGATTGCATACCTGTAACAGATATCGCGTTCAGGTAGTTCAAACCATATTTCCCGGCGGCGTTTGAACGAGCCGAAGGCTCTTTCAACAGCTAACGGAGGCGCGCGATGCGCGCCGCCTCTTTGTTTGCTTAATAACAAAATACTGATGAAATCTGGCATTAATTAGTGGCGGTCAAATCAAATTTTGCAAAAAATTTGCAAATTTGTGCAAACAAAAAAAATTTTTTTGTGCACTGTTTTACCAAAATAACCTCGTGGAATTGGGTAAGCTATACCTCAATCGATCAGAAATTTCACGTAGATTACAAATCTAACATTCGTTGATGGCGGTCAAGTCTCATTTTGTAAAATTTTTTTTAAAGTGACTTTTCAAATGTGCGGGGGAAAAATTAGGTATTCCGAGGTATTCCGAGGCACCTCAAATTATGATGAAGTTTATTTTGTAGACTAATAATGTGGTAGCTGACCACAAATATGAAAAAATTTTCACCGGAAACGCATAGAAAAAAAGTTATGAATTATTCAAAATGGAACAAAAATAGGATTTAATATGCATTCGTTGTTAGAATTAGGATTCGTTAGCTTGTTAATCAATAAAATAATTCATCAGTATTTTGTTATTAAGCAAAAAAAAAGGCGGCGCTAATATTAGTCTACAAAAAATATTAGCGACCTAATATTAGTCTACAAAAAAAATTTCATCCAAATCCGATGTGCTTCGGAATACCAAAGTTTTATCTTTTTTAGTTCGACTAATGATTTATATCAGATTTGTAATACGCGTGTAATTTCTGATCGATCAACCTTTCAGTTGCTCAAAGCCGGACAAATACATATGGGTAAGTCATAGCAGAAAAAAAAATATTTTTTTTTGGCACAAATTTGCATAATTTTTGCAAAGTTTGACTTGGCCGCCAACAATAGATGTCAGATTCGTAATCTTATATTAAATTTCTGATGGATTTAGGTATCACTTACGCAATTCCACTTGGATATTTGGGAAAGACAGTGCAAAAAAAAAATTTCTTTTTTGAACAAATTTGCAAAAATTTTGCAAAATTTGATTTGACCGCCACTAATGAATTCGTAATCTGCATGAAATTTCCAATCGATTGAGGTATCACTTACCCAATTCCGCGGGGAGTGCGTTTCCTTTAATTGTTCCCTTTATGGTGCTAGGGTGCTAACTTTACGCTCTGATTTGCTGATCTGCTAATTTTATAATAATGCTCTGCTAACTTTTTGCACCCACAGCAACAGCTGACGCACAACACAAGCAGTAAAAGAATTTATTTTTGCTCGTTTCTAATGGCCATGCCGGTACAACTATTTACGAGTCACATAGATACACATAGTACAATGCAGAGATAAATCATGTAGTAAAGAATGTGATGACACAAAATGTTTTGAAAAATGAAACTTACCTTATTTCTCGATTTAATTCCCCACCTCGAAATAATTCCTCCCCCGAAATAATTCCCCAGTTTTTGGGTAGTTTGAAATAATAATTCCCCACCTCGAAATAAATTCCCATGAGGAATTATTAAAAGTCTCATCAGGCGCCAAATTAGAAACAATTTTATGTAAAATTACCTGAAAAAAGAAAAATTTTAAATTTAGAATGCGACAAAAATATCAAAACGACAAAAAAGCCAATAAAGTATCAGGTATTCCTGACATGGATAAAACAATTCCATTATTTGTACTTTTTTACCTCTTCCAAGAAGTAAACAACTATAAAAGAAGCAAAATTTTCACTTCCAATTAATAATTCCCCACCTCGAAATAATTCCTCCCCCGAAATAATTCCCCAGTTTTTGGGTAGTTTGAAATAATAATTCCCCACCTCGAAATAAATTCCCATGAGGAATTATTAAAAGTCTCATCAGGCGCCAAATTAGAAACAATTTTATGTAAAATTACCTGAAAAAAGAAAAATTTTAAATTTAGAATGCGACAAAAATATCAAAACGACAAAAAAGCCAATAAAGTATCAGGTATTCCTGACATGGATAAAACAATTCCATTATTTGTACTTTTTTACCTCTTCCAAGAAGTAAACAACTATAAAAGAAGCAAAATTTTCACTTCCAATTAATAATTCCCCACCTCGAAATAATTCCCTCCTCAAAATAATTCCCTCCTCGAAATAATTCCCCACCTTTTGTCCGGTTTGAAATAATAATTCCCCAGGGGATTTAAACCGAGAAATACGGTAAATGATTATCTTTGTCATCATCTCGTACTGAAATCGTGCACAAAATGGAGCTTCAAATTTTTATGAGTAAGACTATTTTGTGACAAAATGAATCAAAGTTATGCACACGTAACCACGTAGAGTGTTATACGCATATGAAGACATGTTTGGCGACAAGCAGAGCGATAATGAAATATATAGATATACGAGGAGCCATGTAGTGAGTCAGTGCTCAAACATCACGTTAACATTATGTATCTTGCATTTGAGTAAGGTTTCGGCCAATATTTTCTTGACAAGGGTTTCATTCAGGACTCAACTTATCATCCTTATTTCAAGATTCGATGGATTGATAGAAAGTCGGTACAATTGTTGAAGAAAGAGCTGAACAAAGATTCGGAGCTTTCTAACTCATCGATATGTGGGAGTGCTAAAAATAATTTTTAAACACAATCTTCCTTTTATCGTCTTCGATCAATACAAATTGGAAAGCGGAAAACAAAACGGTAAATTTTGCGACAAATTTTTATTTCGATGTGAATTATTGAACTAGATATACCTTTCTTGATTGATCACTTCAGGTACCTGGAGTACACAAATCAATAATGATCAATATAAGGGGAGAAACCTTTACTTGTTGATTCGCAGTGGAAGATATAAAACAGACTGACCAAGGAGTAGTCTCCTTGGCCAGGATTATTATACATAATTTTATAATATAATTATAAAACTGTCTTCAGTCGCTACAAATATAAACGACTCAGGAAGGTTTTTAATAAAAGAGATCTCAAGTTTAGTCAACAACTTCTTAACAACCTCGTCCTAAATGGTTCGACTAACGTTGCCACCTAGCCAAAAGAACATATAAAACTGATATCAGACAGTTTAGACAGAATCAAGATGCAAATGTATCATTATACTATGCATCATCGATCGATTCTACCAATCCAAATCAAAATACGAGAAAATTATCCATATTAAAAAAGATAATTATCTCCTATCGCAAGAAGAAAAACCCCATAATATCAGATCAAGCTCAACTTTTTGGTCAACATATATAAGTCATTGCTACCATGGAAACCCAAAACTGAAAACAGAATATTCAAACAGGAATGGTAAAATCACTATACTGAAGTATTTGCTCCAAAATTACGGTACCAACTCCCTGAAATTCCGAACACTTTAGATTGGGTGGTATGATTAAAATTTGGCATTTGCTGGAAAGTAACTGGTGTAAAGTAAAAACCAGTTTCCTTAGCAATAGCAACTGCTAGCAAANTTAAAATTTGGCATTTGCTGGAAAGTAACTGGTGTAAAGTAAAAACCAGTTTCCTTAGCAATAGCAACTGCTAGCAAATAAATNTTCAGGACTCAACTTATCATCCTTATTTCAAGATTCGATGGATTGATAGAAAGTCGGTACAATTGTTGAAGAAATAGCTGAACAAAGATTCGGAGCTTTCTAACTCATCGATATGTGGGAGTGCTAGAAATAATTTTTAAACACAATCTTCCTTTTATCGTCTTCGATCAATACAAATTGGAAAGCGGAAAACAAAACGGTAAATTTTGCGACAAATTTTTATTTCGATGTGAATTATTGAACTAGATATACCTTTCTTGATTGATCACTTCAGGTACCTGGAGTATTCACAAACCGAAGTTGGCTTGCTAGTTGTCGCATTACGCAGTTAGGATTTGTAGAATAAAATGTTTATCAAGGTTGTGCCGAGTTGGCAGCTTGTTTTAAACACCGTTTTAAACGGTCTGTTTAAAATCTTTTAAACAAGCCTTGAAAAAAACACGTTCTTTTAGTTTTTCTTTCTTTTTTACGATAAAAAAAAAGAATGCGTCGTGGGTTGTTTTATACCAAAGCCTTTCACTCAGTCATAAGGCATGGAAGTACTTCTGAAATTATTGATTCTGACTCACTGATGATTTTTGTTATTTCTTCAAAAGGTTGAAGAAGAGAAAGCACTCCTTCCAGTAAATACCACTGATTTTGGGTCAAATTCACAATCCTTTGCCTCTTCCGCAGAAAAATATGTGATGGCAGCTTGTTATTTCAAAAGACGATTTAGCATGTAATAGCACGAGTTCCAACGTGTAGGGATATCTTGCACAGGCATCTGAACTTCCAAATTAAATTCTTTCTGTATAGCTCAAAGTATATTCGCTTTTGAGGGGACTATTTGAACAATCTATTCAAAACGAGTCGAAAGACCCAACGCGCATGTGCTTTCGAATATTCGTCGGAACTATCCGTATTCGGTTTCATTTCGAATACGAATATTCATATTCGAAATTTTTACGAATATCACTATTCGGGGCATCCCTACTTCTAAACAACTAATTCAAACTTTCCGTGTTTTTAACCTTCCCTACCCTCAACATTTTTCTTTTCTCACCAGGCTACATACATCTAGTCAAATACAATATAACCCTGCAATACCAGTATATAGACTCAAAGTACCTCAACAAAAACAGCAATTAGTAGATTTCTGAAAGAAAATGAATTCGAAACTAATGCTGATCCTACAAAAGCCTGAGGGTAGTTATTTGTGGATATAATTTTTTTCATGCGTGATGGAAATTTAAATTGAAAAACTTGTACTATTACCTCATTGCACATGCGTTGAGATCACCTGGGATGTGATTTAAGAAATTTAATTATATTGAAGTAGTTAATTAATTAATTAATTACTTGACTGAAATAGGTGGTTTGAGACGGGTGGTGCCCACTCACAGGATTGGTTCATATGGGGGCAGATGGGACTTTCTGGTGGATTTATTTACTTATCGGCAAACAACACTAATCACGAATTTGGTAGCAAAAAGCTTTGGCATTTAAAATATTATGTTTAGAAATATCAAACATCCTTTTGCATGCCGACTATTAAATAAATCCAACAGAAGTTCGTCAGTAATCCCCCATCCCCAAGTAACAAAATTGGCAAACAAACCCACAGTTGCCAAATGTATTCTCATAACCCACTTATTTTTATAAGAAAATTGATATTCTTATTTAAAGTTTTTCCACATTTTTTGAAAGCATGTGACATTTTGTTCGCAGAACATATTTCTATGTAAAAATATGTTTTTTCTAAAAAAGTTTTGCCCAAAGTTTTTGTATTTTTTGTGTTAAAGATTTTCCGATAGGACGAGGTAGTTACCACAGAAACCTGATCAATGAGACTTACCGAAATGTCTTATCTGTTTCCAGATAGAGTACTATTGTTTAAAAAAAATTTTTTTTTTTTTTTTTTGGAAGTTTATTTGACTTATTGGCTTTCGCCCAATCAAGAGGGTAGGGACTTTATCTGGAAATTCCGCAGACTTGCTTTTCGGTATTTCTGCTGTCTCGAACCAGGCCACGCTATTTTTACGTGCACGTGTACACAACCTTTTCAGGCGTCTGCTAGCGTGGATCTACTACTACGCATACTTTACCTACTTTACATGAAAGAAAGTGAGCTATTGACATTTGTCTTACTCTATTGGAAAACCTTATCGGCATCTTTGCATATGGCATGGCTCCAGACTCCTAATCACGAAGATACAGGCAGTCTGGTTCCATTCCTTGTCAAAGTGCTTAAGGACTGAAAAACCAACAGAAACAGCTCTTGTACCAGTGCTAGATTGTTAGTCTAGCTCAAGGAATGGCACCGATCCAAGACCGGTAACCATAGCACACTGCTTAGCCCGAACAACACAATAGGAAAATGTGTACTCGGGCCACCCTAGGCTGGTGATTATTTTAAAATATTCAAATTTAACAAATTAACTTACTTAAATTTAAATATAATCTCGAACCAAATAGCATTGAGCCCACGAAGTTCTCGCCGCGAGATATTTTATTTTTTATTTCGAGATGTGCGCGTCTTCTCATTTAAACTTTTAGTCGTTGAAATTAAAAAGTTTAATGTGTGATTCAGATAAGTCTTTATTCTTTAATTTACTTTTAGCTAGTCACCGAAAATTCAAATAAACAGTGTACCAAGGTGAAGCAGTTTCTAATTATGTTGAAGGAGAATGTATACAAAAAATTGGGCGAAAGACACCCAAGAAATTTCTGGAAAAAATTGGAATTAAAATTTTGAATTAGGCACTGCTATAGCATGTGGTGTTAACGTATCTACGGTAAAAAGGTCATTCACAGTTCTACCATCAAAAAATGAAAACGATACACCTGATAATCACTCAAAACAAAATGATTCATTTACAATCTCTGTAATCAAACAAATCTCTCATCGCTTTTATGAAAGTCAAGCGTATTCTACAATGAAAACTTGCACCAAAAGTATGGAAAAGGTGACAATATTCGAAGAGTTGGTAAAGTGATATTCAGAAAATGATATCGTAAATTATTCAGTAAACCTGTATTCCTGGAATGAAATACACTTTTAAAACACTATTTTTCAATTTTTAGTGGCAAGCTAAAAGTAAATCAAAGAATAAGACTGATCTGAATCGCAAATTAAACTTTTTAACTTCACCGCTAAAAAGTTAAATGAGAAAGCAAAAAATCTCGCAGCGGGAACTTAGTGGGCTCAATGCTATTTGGTTCGAGAGTATATTAACCATTAATATATATTTCGTAATTTCATAAGGACGTACATACGTGGAAGAATTTCCGCAGGCCACCCGTGGGTTCCCGCAGCCTACCTGGGTTTTGGTAGCCCTCCCGAGATTTTCCGCAGCCCTCCCATGAATTCCCGAAGGTTTCCTATGGGTTCCCCCAAACATATCGTCGGTTTCCGTAGTTTCCCACAGCCCTCTCGTGGGTCCCCGCAGCCCTTCCGTGAATTCCCTCAGCCTTCCCGTGGGTTCCCGCAACCCTTCCGTCGGTCCGCGTAGCCCTCCTTTAGTTTCCAGAAGCCCCCCCCCCTGTATATTCTTGCAGCTTTCCCGTGGTTTGTAACAGCCATCTCGCGGGATCCCGCAACCCTCTCATGTGTTCCCGCAGACATTACGCGGGTTCCCGTAGCCCTCCCGTAAGTTCCCGCTCCCCTCCCGTGGGTTCCCGCAGCCCTCCCGTGGGTAAATTAATCTGGAATCAAAAATGGCAATGTGGTGGATCTTCTAGTCTTTTCCTTTCTTTCCGTTGTCTTCAAATTATTTTCGTTTGACCCTTTTCAATTTGAATTAGTTGTAATGTCACTCCAGTGAAAATACTGAAGTCTGCGTGGTGAAATTAGGTGTGAAAATGAAGGAAAATGAAGTGACAGCAATTTGGTAAGGAGGTGTGAGTCAATACAGCAACTTTTTAGATTCTATTTTATGGAAGAGAGTAAGGTCACATGTGTAACTTTATGATGCGCTACTGACTGGTTTCATGGTAGTCCAGCTCTCGCTATCAAAAGTAAGGTGGGAGTGACTGTGGTACTGGTATCAAGAAATTTATTTACAAGAAACGGTAGCGGGGGAAAGTTTCTGACAACTTGCGGTAACGGTAAATGTTTACTTACAAGTAGCAGTAGCGAGAAAGTGTTAGTTAACCTCAGTAGCGCAGAAATTTTTAGTTAAAAGTTACCGGTAGTTACCGCAGTAGCGGTAACGGTACTAAGGAATTTGATGGCTGTAGCTTTAGGGTATTTTCTACTCAAAGTAGCGGTTGCCATTGCACGTCCCGCAGCAAAGCAATTTTTTTAGTTGCGACATCGGTAGCGCGGACCTTGATATCGGTAGCGCGGACCATGTTATCGGTAGCGGAGAGTCGAGGTGACACATGTGGGTGAAGTACCTCGTTCTCATTTGAATATGACATTTCCCACTTTCCATTCATTCAATGGTCCGCACTCAGGCAATATGTTATGGTTTACTTTTGAATGAAATAATCCACAAACAACTACCCTGTTAGCAATATGTAAGATCCATCGTTCCTTTTTCCGTTGACCTTAAAGGTCAAAAGAAGCGATGGATCCTATTTCCACAAATCAATAATGATCAATATAAGGGGAGAAACCTTTATTTGTTGATTCTCAGTGGAAGATGTAAAACAGACTGACCAAGGAGTAGTCTCCTTGGCCAGGATTATTATACATAATTTTATAATATAATTATAAAACTGTCTTCAGTCGCTACAAATATAAACGACTCAGGAAGTTTTTTAATAAAAGAGCTCTCAAGTTTATTCAACAACTTCTTAACTACCTCGTCCTAAATGGTTCGACTAACGTTGCCACCTAGCCAAAAGAACATATAAAACTGATATCAGACAGTTTAGACAGAATCAAGATGCAAATGTATCATTATACTGTGCATCATTGATCGATTCTACCAATCCAAATCAAAATACGAGCAAATTATCCATATTAAAAAAGATAATTATCTCCTATCGCAAGAAGAAAAACCCCATAATATCAGATCAAGCTCAACTTTTTGTTCAACATATATAAGTCATTGCTACCATGGAAACCCAAAACTGAAAACAGAATATTCAAACAGGAAATCACTACACTGAAGTATTTGCTCCAAAATTACGGTACCAACTCCCTGAAATTCCGAACACTTTAGATTGGGTGGTATGATTAAAATTTGGCATTTGCTGGAAAGTAACTGGTGTAAAGTAAAAACCAGTTTCCTTAGCAATAGCAACTGCTAGCAAATAAATGCTAAATGTTGTATGATTAAAACAAACATTTGAAGTGATTGCCAAATCTAGGAAATTTTAGCATTCGGTTGATATCCGAAGTAGCAAAGTTCAATTTTATTTATCTATCGTCAAAAGTACGAAATTTTGAATTTCGTAATAAATTTTGAAATAAAAATGAATTCTCAAGATTCAGAACAAGAAAAGCAACTGAAATTTGTCAAAGTATTATGCAAATATACTATTGTATTGGACAAATCTCAGCTTCCTTCAAAAAAAGAAGCGAAACGCCAGGCTCTGATTTCAATGCTGACAGAATTGGAGAGCGAAATGACAATCCAGCAGCTCAGCAAAAAAATTAATAACATGAAGGCAGAAGTGAAGAAGTTGATTGATATCAACAGAACTGGAAATAAAAAGATAATTTTGAAGCAATGGCAAGCACAATTTGCAAATCTGTTTACCGAGAAT
>NIPM01000216.1:0-117252 GCA_002738285.1 Holacanthella duospinosa | reverse complement strand
TTTTTTTTCACTTAAACTTATTGAACTTTTAATTTTATAATTTTATAATTTAATTTTATAAATTCAATAATGAAATTATTGAAAATAAGAAATCACATAATTCCTGCGTAATGTTCTGAAAAAATTGCTTCTGCGATACGTCTTCTCAACTCTTGACCTTTTTGCTTCATCTGATTATTGTTCAAATTGTTAATTTGTGCTATATCTTCATCAGGCTCAATAGGAGGGTCGTTAAGAGGTGTAACATCATCGTTCAGGTATTTGGCAATATTGTGTAAAACAAATGCGGCGATTATGAATGATGGAATTCTGTGGAGGGCAATTCTTAATTTATACCCCATCATAGGAAACCTGCGCTTTAGTTGTCCAAAACAACGTTCAATTATAACTCTATCTTTTGCATAAACTTCATTGTACTTCCTTTCCTTCCGTGTTGTCGCAGTATCGTACGGGGTCAAGAGCCATGGGGCAATCCCATAACCGCTGTCTCCTATGAAGTAGCAATCGTCTGTTTTACCCATTGGAGATCTATAAATGTCCGAATTTTTAAAAATACGACTTTCGTGTACGGAGCCCGGCCAATTAGCACATACCGAGGTAAACCACTCTATCGCATTACATGTGGCTTGAACGTTGATGCTTGGATATCCCTTTCGACAAATGTACTCGTCCCCTCGATTTCTGAGCGAAGGCTTCAGAATTTGAATGTGTACAGTCGATTGCAACAATAACTCCTAGCATTAATTTACTCATTCTCCAGTCAACCTAGGCTTGATGAAATTCGGCAGTTGTTTTCGGAAATTTAATCCAATCATGAGCTCTTTGTACTACCATAGTCATTACCTATATTATTNACTCCTGGCATTAATTTACTCATTCTCCAGTCAACCTAGGCTTGATGAAATTCGGCAGTTGTTTTCGGAAATTTAATCCAATCATGAGCTCTTTGTACTACCATAGTCATTACCTATATTATTATATGAAACATATACTACCTCCATCCGTTAATAATTGATTTTGTTAAAATTAATTTTTCAATTATACCTTTTTCACCGTTTTCGAAACTGTACTTTGGTCGACTCCAACATCCTCTCCAACCCCAAATTGAAACCCTGGATCAGCCATGTATCTCAAAAAAATTTGCATTTTCTGCTTAGGACTTAGAGCTCCTCTTCTTGTTTCGATTTGATTTCCCATGAAGTATTTTGCCATCCAATTAACATTTACTTCATCTGTATAGATTCTTGTAGTTTTCCGGAAGTGTAACGCGTCTAGCATTTATGGTTTTTGTCTTTTGAACAAGCGGAACTTTTAAAAATGCTGCCATTTTTGTACCAAAAATATGAAAAACTTTATTAATATAAAATTTAGGCTGCTTGGGAGCAGCCTTTAAATTTGTAGCAAAAACTATCTATTTTTAGCAAACAATAAAGATTAATCATAAAGTTTGTAGTTTTTATTTAAATATTCTTTAGCAAATGCTGCCATGGAAGCATTCACTAAAAGCAAATCCTAAAAAAAAAAAAAACCTTTTGCTTTTTAATTTTAATCATACAAATTTAAGCAAAAGCTTTAGATTTTTTGAAAATAAGGAAATGCTACATTTTAATCATTCCACTAAACCTGATCCCATCCTGCATTGTGATATAAACATGCTGGAAGTCACAATGGTATTGAAATAACTCCAAAAGAAAAACGTACCAAGCGAAGATAAAATTCCAGATGAATGGTGGAAAATTAGGACACGCACACTACTTCTGACACTATGCACAATATTCCAAGCTTATTTTGCAAGAGAAGCTATCCCTAAATCTTGGGCGCAATCAATAATATTATCAATACTCAAGAATGGCAGTCCACAAACACCATCAAATTACCGACCAATCGCACTGCTTAACTCAACACTAAAAATTTGCAGGCCAATATTAAACTCTATACTAAATGAATAGATTCCCTAGAATAATAAAATATCAGAGTTTCAAGCTGGATTTAAAAAAGGAAGAAGCACATTGGATCAAATATTTATTTTATCCGTATGTATACAGAAACAGCTATACAGAAACAAGCGACTATTTGCTTGATTCATAGACTTGTGCCAGACATTCGATTCTCCCAATCACGAATTATTCTGGGAATCCCTGCTTAAGATAGGTGATTCTAGACGATTCATACTAGTTGTCAGAAATATTTACCAGTAAGCTCATACCAAAATACGCCTACCAAACGGCTTAACGGATTCCATCAAAATCACGAAAGGAGTTCTACAAGGGGAAACCCCAAGCCCAAATCTCTTCATCAACGAAAATCGGTAGTACTTGAGCGCACAATGAGATCTGGTATCCAAGTGCTAAATAAAATAGCATACATCCTTCTAAATGCAGACGATATGGTCATTATAGCCCCATCGGCAGCAGCCCTTCAAATACAACTAACCGCAACCAAGAAATTCTAGACCGAAAAGATCTAGAAATGAATTTAACTAAAACAAGAATTGTCATATTCAAAAAAGAGGGATGAATTTCGAAAAACGACAAATTCAGATGGGGAAGGCACGAAATTTTACATCCAAACAATTCAGGGTTAGCCAAGTTAATCTGGGCCTTCTTTCTCCAACTTTCACCAGTCTTATATTCCGGATATTCCGGACCCAACGCACTAACCATTTGTGCTACAGAGCCTAGTTGGGCAATCTTGTTCTCAAACTCTCCTTCCTGGTCATTCATTGCCAGGCAAGGAGTCTACTGTCTCATTTATGAGTACAGTAGTGGAGATTGAGTCTTATGCTCAAATCCCCACACTTTCCCGCCGCCAAGAGCGCCCCCTCGGCCTTCGGGAACCGAAGACTACCGGCCCTCCGCCCCTTAATAAGGGGAGGGTCGCGGATGGTCGCCACAAAAATTTGGTCTCTAGTGGGGTATGATTCCACGTCTTGGATATTCCGGACCCAACGCACTAACCATTTGTGCTACAGAGCCTAGTTGGGCAATCCTGTTCTCAAACTCAATACAACTCCGAACTCTCCTTCCTGGTCATTCATTGCCAGGTAAGAAGTCTACTGTCTCATTTATGAGTACAGTAGTGGAGATTGAGTCTTATGCTCAAATCCCCACACTTTCCCGCCGCCAAGAGCGCCCCCTCGGCCTTCGGGAACCGAAGACTACCGGCCCTCCGCCCCTTAATAAGGGGAGGGTCGCGGATGATTGCCACAAAAATTTGGTCTCTAGTGGGGTATGATTCCACGTCTTGGATATTCCGGACCCAACGCACTAACCATTTGTGCTACAGAGCCTAGTTGGGCAATCCTGTTCTCAAACTCAATACAACTCCGAACTCTCCTTCCTGGTCATTCATTGTCAGGTAAGGAGTCTACTGTCTCATTTATGAGTGCAGTAGTGGGGATTGAGTCTTATGCTCAAATCCCCACATACTCTAGAGTTAAATAAAAATTAAAGTCGTGATTTCGCAAAAAAAATTTTTTGACAAATAGCGCTCGGTCGTCATCTCACTTGAAATCAGAGAAAAGCTTACTGGAAATCAATTCATATAAATTTAATATCACGCTAATAGATTTTATTAACTAGAATTATTATGGAGAGGCGTTCCGTGAAGGGAAAATCTTACAAAAATTTTCAAAGTTTGTCGTCGTGTTCAACATGCGACCAAGGTTTACACAATCCTCGTTGTAACCTGTGGGACGTCTTGAGACTTAAATTGGTCGATACCGAATCACATGGAAAAAGGTGCTTGGCATATTTAGAAAACAATATAATTCTCAACAACACGTTGAGGGCGCTACCTNTAATTCTCAACAACACGTTGAGGGCGCTACCTTCATATGTATTTGTAACCATTGGTAACCAATAAGTGTTATCGAAATTTGAAGGGAAACAATCGAATGGAATGAATTTTGCTTCCTGCACTATAGAAAAATTATTGGGACTAGATTTTATTTATATCAACACCTATGCTCACTCATTCCTTCCTGCCATTAGAATGAATCCGATCGAATACAAAGAAATAGACAAATTCGAAAGAATAATTTTATGGTGCAAAGTAAATTCAATTTTGTCAATGTGTCAAGAGTAACCATGTGGAGTTTGGGGCTTGAATAGTTTATGCCTAATAAAAAAGACTGGCGACTTTGCAAATGACAATTTTTGATCGAAATCTGGAAACTGCTTCTACCAAGTAAGCTAAATGTCTGACAGATGCCTTTACTAAGATCAAGATGTTGTTGAGACTTCACGCACCATATGTACCTTCAAAAAGCGCTACAAATGGTAACCATAAAACAACCTTGCGCTTTCGTCGATAAACACGATGTTGAAAATTTTNTTCAAAAAGCGCTACAAATGGTAACCATAAAACAACCTTGCGCTTTCGTCGATAAACACGATGTTGAAAATTTTCACCTCTGATTTCTATATCTGTATCCTTTTTTGTCTGACATTATACATTAGGCTGATAAGATTGCATTGTAAATATTATTTTCAACGAGTAGCAATTCATCATGGAATGTTGGAGAATTGACATCGCATCTACCTGTCAGAATTATAAGAGTNTTCAAAAAGCGCTACAAATGGTAACCATAAAACAACCTTGCGCTTTCGTCGATAAACACGATGTTGAAAATTTTTCACCTCTGATTTCTATATCTGTATCCTTTTTTGTCTGAAATTATACTGCAGGCTGATAAGATTGCATTGTAAATATTATTTCAACGAGTAGCAATTCATCATGGAATGTTGGAGAATTGACATCGCATCTACCTGTCAGAATTATAAGAGTTAAATACAAATGCTGCAATAAAAATGACCAACCCACATGTGATTTATTCCAAACATCAAACTAAACTATCAACTAAATCATACTTCTGCCGACTAAAGCGGAAAAACATTCAGAATGCTCATTCTAGTTTTTTAACACAGTGGCTAATTTTATGCCTCTTAAAATGGATAATAATTATACATTTTATGTAATTACAAACAACTTCATGATTTCACTTTAAAATCACAGCAGCTATGTGTAAAAAATAATTCAACTTAGCCTGGCTAATAGTGCAACTTAGCCAACTTATAGTTAGTTGACTAAAATGACGTTCATCAATATGCACTAATTTTAATTTTATGTATTTACTTGGATGCAACAAAAACCTGTTGATTTTTATGAAGGGCGACAGGCTTCTGTTGGTAATTTTTAAATTGTTGTTTTATTGTAAAAATTCAAATCGGTTTTGATTATTATTTGACTAAAGTGTAATTTATTATCTAAATAAATATAGTGGAACACGCTTATCTCTCAAATTGGCGTCTGTGGGTCATAAAACACCACGCTATTTTTAGTCCAAATTACAAAGGGAAATACTCAACCTCCATCTTTGGGATTTAACAGTTATGTTCCCAATCGTAGTCTTTGTACAAATTGATATATGGTTGCACTATAGGGGTCTTGGTTGACGCCTTGGACACTATCTAAACTCTAGCTCCATATACACAAATGCTAAGTCATTGGTTAGTCAAACTTTTCGACAGTTTGGGTCAACTATGACCACCGCCAACAATAATTTTCACCTGTAGGTCATAATAGACCACGACTTCCGCTTTGTTGTCATTGACTAATAGATGTCTAAGTAATAAACTAGTTGACACTTACAACACTACATTGGTACACCTGACATCAAATGCGGTGGTCATAAGTGACCTCGCAGTGGCTGAATTTTTTTTGTCGATGCGATTGAACCTATAAGACCATAGATTTTGCACGGAGAATTTTGGTCTTAAAGCCGTCATGGTCTTATGGCGTATATATTTAATTATTCGACGGGAAATTAAGTAATTAAATGAATAATCAACGCTGGAGTAAGCTTGCCGCATACCATTTCACATAATCTGTAACGATCGCAGGTACTCTAAAGCAAATTTGCTTCTATGAAAAATCGCCTTTTGTAATGGCGGAAACATGAAAGTGAAGTTCTACAATTGTGAACCAAATTCTATAAGAATAATAAGTTTAATGCCGGGGTGATTTGAACTTCTTTAAACTAAGCTCTCCTTAGTTCTCTTTTTGGCAACATTTAAGGGAACCTTAAATCTAAAGTTCAGAAATTTGGAAACTGGAAGAGTTTAAGAGGCGGATTTTAAGTATTAGTATCAGATTGACACTTTCGATGAGCTGTCATTGAAATATTTCATCACAAAGTAGGATATACATTGCTACCTATGTAGAGATACAAATTCAAAAATCTATATAAAATTTTTGATTGTTAAATTTGTTTCACTATTGCTGCCTAATGTTGGATGCAAAAGATGATTCTCCAACTTTCTTCAAAATTCCATGCTTCCTCCTCTTTAGTCCATTCCAATCCCTTCCAGTTGGATGGACTCGTCGGTATGAGGGAGTATTTCTCTCAAACCGACGCTCAATCCATCTTGGAAAAAGAGGAATGGAAAATCAGTCTCTAACCGGCTATCATCCCTTCCACATCCTTCCCCTGCTCCTTGTTTTTGGTACATTTGTTTTGTGTTTGGCTTTCGCCAGTTTTGTCTAAAGCTAAGGGTCTAGTGACCCTCAACTATTCAATTTAGTGATCCACTGACCTCTGACTACTTTCCCTTTCGACTTTCCCCTTATTTTTTCCCTGCCGACATTTCCCATTCCATACCCTGTCACTTCCCCGACGCATACCCTAACCTCCCAAAATACGCAATTATTTTTCAGTGACCCCATTGCTTCCCATCATTAGGCAAACCCGTCTAACGCTAAGCTGACCTCAAAAAATTCGAAGCACTTACGTATAAGTATTTGAACTAACGTATGGTTAATCCATGTATAGCTGTAACTGTTTGTGATTTTCTAGATTTCAGGATAACTACTTTAATTTGGTAGGATAACGAATAAAAATTTAATTTCTTTACTTTATCCAATTGAAAAATCAATGACGTGGTGCGTTTAAGAATTTAAGTGTGAAAAGTAATAAATGAAGTTTGTGGAAAGGAACTAGTATGCCCGAGCACGTGTTTAGAGCTTCTAAGAAGAGCGAAAAGAAAAATATCGAGATTGTGTATAATTGCTCTTATGTAAGAGCCACCTACCACTAACTTGGGCTTAGAATTCGAGTCTTATATCCGTTCTGGTCTTACAACCGTTGGGGTTATAGCGCGATATTTACCCGTGCCAAATCCAAACTAAATGGGCCAAAAATATCTTATAACCGAATTCGTCTTATATCCGTGGCTCTTATAAGCGTGCTCCACTGTATTATTCAAAAGGTGAATTTCTAATTAAAATTGTTCCCATTTTCTAATTTAAAAGAAATTGGTAACAATATGTTAAGGTGACAGTCAGTGTACGAACAGAATTAGTATTCAGCGACACCATATAGAAAAACGTAAATGAAAAAGTTAAGAATGGTAAGAAAAGCAGAACCATGTGGCGTATTTTATATTAAAAAAATTGCATTTACACAATTGAATTTCTGTGTTTAGTGGTTTTTTTGTTAATCTACAAATAGTAAAATAACATCTAATTGAGAATTTTGCATTCAAGCTTAAAATATCGCTAGATCAATATCGCGTTACCGAGAGCTGCAAATTAAAAATCCAAGGATTAAATTTTTTTAATTTAGGCTAATGCATCGGTGCTAAGGCAGAACAAATAAAAATTTTGTTCTCGAATTCATGACCGCTACAATAATGTCGGGTTACCGTGAGTAGATGATAAAAACTACGGAATTGACAAATCGACAAACACGAATGTTTGACGAGACACATTAGCTAACTAATATTAAGCGTTGAATTCATTACCGCTACGTCAATATCAAACTTCCGGGAGCAAAAGAATGAAATCCCAAATAAAAGAAATTAAATTGTGCATGCACTGGTGCATGTTGGACACAATTAAGCTTTTAACCAACATATTACCGCTACATCAATATCGCGGTCATGACATAAAATTAAAAACACATACTCCGAATTTAAAATCGCCAACACATTTGTATTTACCTACAAAGTTTGCATTCACTCTTTTCAAGTATATTACCTCTACACCATTATCAAATTACCGGCAATAAATGTCTGATATATAAAAACAAATTGTTGGAATAGAAACGCATTATGCAACTACAAGTCTTGCAATTATTCCCATTTCAGCTATCGATCTTTCCGAATAAGACCTTCAATTTTGAATCTGTCAACAACCATTAGTCGTAGTCTACAAAATTAATTCGAGTTGAATTAGAATTCGATGATTTAAAATATATTTCCAAAATTCCTGGTAATCAGAAAGCGAGTGTTATATTCTCAGTTATCAAAATTATTTCCAGTAAACCTCAAATGACTTACTACCTCTTAATTTTAGTATAAGTGTTCAGTAATTCAATTGTGCTATTTTGAGTTACTGATCCTGTTGTTTCAATATATATGTTGCGGTAGCAAATTTAAGAAAAGATAGTACGAATTCGTTAGTCTCTCATTTTCCTACAAAATTTGCCAAATTCGGAATTTTATCTTTTGATTCCCGGTAGCTCAATATCGGTGCAGTGGTAATAACTTAAGCAAGTTACCATAAAATTTCTTTAGAATTTGTTTGGCAAAAAGACCCAATAAATCAAGTGCATTAAATTTATCTATTTCGACGCTGAAGTTTCTTCTACCGGTAATTCGTTATTGACGTAGCGGTAAAGAAAACCTTCCCCATTTGCTGGATGATGTATAAATGCATAATACATTTCAAATTTTTAAATTTTGAAGTTTTAAATTTTGAAATTTTAAATTTCTGCTCCCGGTATTTCAATATTTATTTAGTGGTATTTTAAGCTCGTGAACACCACATTGCACATGTTAGTTCACTTGATATTGAATAAATTCAAAAAGAAGGAATGATTTTATGTGACGATAAAATGGTGGTACTTGTTGGCAACAGCTATTGCTTCAAAAGCCACAAATTTCAAATCTGAGGAAAAATTGAAATCACATTTCACTTTATGAAAATGAGGTTCTCGAGGAAGAACTACTCCTCAACCTTGAGAGGATTACGAATGGATAGACATTATATTATCCGAGACCTGTTATAAAACTACTAGAGTAGCGTATGGTTGAACTATCTAGTACTGTTTTAGCATTTATAAGTGTTGGCGTAAAAGATATTAACGCTTTAAAAACTTTTTAGTAATTTTTTTTGATAAAGCAAGTATCTTAAGTGTTAACTAAGATGATATTAAGTCTGTTCACTGTTGTTTTAATTGTACTGATAATTTACTCGCTATACAAAGTATCAAAATCATGGAGTTTGAAGGAATTTCCTCCAGGTATGTCTTCAAAAATTGGAACTCATTCTGCTTTACTATATAAGTGAAACGAAAAGTGGTATTCGGCCATTGGCCGAATAACGAATATTCGGATTCAGTGCAAGTGCACTTGCCGAATAATATCGTGTGGGGTGTCCAACGAACGCTTGCTTCATGATGTTAACCACTTATTCTGAATTAATATCTCCTTATTAAAGTTCCAGTTGCGGCATTTTATTTTTCAAAAATTTTAATTACAGATAGACAAAAATAGCCTAAAATAAATTCAATAAGTATAGTTAAGACGTATAGTTAACTGAGTTCTTCACCATGTTCTGGAGTAAGTTTGTTCCGCTTTACCTCATAAACGTTTCCTGCTTCTGAAAATAACCTCTCACTAGAAACAGTGCTCCCTGGAGCGGACAATTATATTTTTGCCGACGTAGCCAAATTAGGGTTAAATAAATTCATTGGAACGTGAAAACAAATATTTGTGTCGGATGGGAAAATGACATTTGTGAATGCCCATCTATGTTCCCTGTTGATTGTGTTTTCCGGAAGTTGTAAAAACTATTAAAATACGTATAAAATCATGAAAATAGCAATTTCGTCTTGACGACTGAAGTTTAGTCTTCCTTTCGACACCAATAAATACGAAATCCGTTGTTTCTTCGCTTTCAAAGAGTAACTCGAACACCAGCAAAATTTTCAATTCAACATTACACTTTATGATAAAAAACAGGCCTTTTTGAAGTGAGAATGACACGCGTGAAATTAAGCATATGGAGTTTAAGCGACAGAAATCCAAACTATTGTTTAAAAACATGTCTCGTAAGCTAACCAGTAAACCGTAAACTAAGCAATAATAAAATGAAGAGTAACTTTATTACCGATCAGATTTTATTAAGTTCACGAGCTTTCTACGCGTACGCCAAAAATACTGTATCAAAACTGTAAATTTAACTTTTATATTTTTAACAAACTGACATCATGACTAAAACACACTTATGAGTTTCACCAAAGTCGCGTGCATAGGTGGCTAAACAAGAAGACTTATTTTTACAATAACTCCAATTTCACAAATTGGTTGAGTGAGTCATGTGCCAATCGTTCGGAACTTTAGTGTATACAGTATTATGAATCTTAATCTGTTTTAGGGGTTCTAATAAAAAGTCTTAGTAATAATTTACCAAAAAATGAGCAAAATTGTAAAAAAAGATACATTCTTTTTAGTATAATTTACCAAATGCTAATCCATATTTAGCAATTGATGGGTCAGTCAATCAAGAATTTTCTGTTGATAGATAGTAGGCCAAAGGTTGCAAAAATTTAGAAACATGATAGAAAATTTGTTTTCGTTAGCTAGGTATAATGTTAAAAAAATTCGTAATTTTCATTCATATGTAGACTAGCCAATGTTCAGCAAACTGGAAAAGCAATCAGATTCAGAATTGTTAGCCAGTGTGCTCTCCAGAACTGGCCAACTTTGTGCAAGATCAGTCTCGTTAGACACATCAAAATGTTAATCCACATTGCGTTACACCAGGGGATCAATATTCTAATTAGTATAAGCACATACCTGACAAAACGTACTCAAGCGAATTGATGTTAGGCTTACCTGCCTGAACATTATTATACATGAATATTTAAAACAATGATCCCGCTACAAATTATCAAATATTTTGTAAAACTTCACCAGAGCGGAAACAGTGGACGAATAGTAACCGTAATATGAATAAGATTATTCATTGATTGACGTATAACTTGTTGAATTTCGGACTAGTACCATTTGATAAATCATACTTTTAAAAAATGGCGCAATTTATAAATGTTTGTAAAATTAGAGTTGATCGCCAAAAATGGATGTCAGGTCCGTAATATAGCATAAATTCCCGATCAATTGACATGATATGACTTACCCGAATTTGCGAAGGGGAATTATTGTATAAATAAGCCTACTTTTATGCCAACCTATGCTGCTTTGATAGAGCTTTGAGTGAATTTTCGTTTACACATTTCAGGAGTATAAAAGAGTTTATTTTGCCACTCTGGCACACCATTTCCAAATTGGCTTTATGGGAGTTTAACAGGTAAAAATGGTTTCAATTATTACTTTGCAGTTCGTCAAAACTTCTCGGCTTAATTTGAAATTTTGCAAGGGTGTGCTGAAGCGCATTTTGAGAATGTGTTTTCGTAGACTAGAAAATACCCAAATATTTTTATGACAAATTACATAAAAAAATTTTTTAATGAACTAAAACTCAATCGGAAACAAAATTTTTGGATTAATTTTAAAATGTACGTGTCTTTCTTTATATTGACATTGAGAATGCGTTTTTGGTGGTTTTCGAAATCGCTTCAAAATGAAAATTTTACGACTTTAAAAAAGTTTAGTTCTAAATTTATTTGGAAGATTGAGTGTCAATTCACAACCCTCATTATGTCATTTAGCGAATCAATTTGTACTATCGGGTAGATGTGCTGTACCGTATTTCAAGAAGGTATGTCTGTATGTTTTAGGAAATATTTTAGCATAATATATTTAGGACTGTTAGAAAAAATATGGTTGCATAAAGTTTTTTTTCTTTTTTACTAAGTCTTTATTTATTTTCAAATATTTTATGAAACCTGCAAAAACACGTGTTCGAAATACGCTACAACATTCATCCGAAAGTAAAAATTGAACCGACGACTAATGACGCAATGTCGAGTGTGAATTGAGGAGATCACCATATAAAATTAATTTAAAGAAATTTTTAACAGTAAAAAATTCAGCTTGTAACGAATTCGAATACCATCAAAAAATACATTTTTAAAATGAGTTCAGACACATATTCCCTAAATTTCAAGTTAATCCGAGAACTTTTGACGCAATACCGAGTGTTGAATTTAGTTCACCACCATTAGAAAAAGAAAGAATTTTTTTTTGCAAACAATCAAAAATATTGTTTATGGATATGTTCGAAAAACATAGAAGTTGAATACATGCTCACAATGCATTTACATTACAGACATATAGGAAGGATGCTGGCAAGGATAGGAGGAATAGGGCATGTAGGCAAGGGATGCATGGTAGGGATGGGAGGGATGCGGGCATGTACGGTAGGATTACGGGCATTGTCGGGAGGGTTGCATGAAAGGACGTGTGGGATCCATGCAGCGGCGTGAGGGATGCGGGAATGAACGGGAGTGGTGTGTGAATGGACGTAAAGAAAGCTGGCGTGAGTGGAAGGGATGATGGCATCGAGGGGAGGCGTGCGGGCATTCTAACAAGAAGTTAAAAATAATATAATGCGCTGTATTTGGTAGAAAACGCTGACAATGAGCAAATCACAAGGCCAGTCATTTTCAAGTCTAACAAACAAGGTAAATTTGTAAATTGTATTGATAAATGGTTTACTGTGAATTGCGTGTACAATGAAATTTTTGAGTAACGAATTAAAACTTAATTTGAAAATAGCCAAACACTTAATTTTTCTTAGATATTTCCAATTTAAAAACGATTACGTCCTAGCCTCCATCTACGGGTCAAACGTTGAACATCGGCAGGGCCTTGGATGCAGAACCCAACTACGCTCAACCATAATCTATTTTACAACTGATATGGCTAAGTCAGATACCATTTTGTCAGACATCGAACTAATTAAAAGACGCTGCTCCGTGTGCTTGCCTGCTTTGTTCGAAATCTGCTATACCATTGTTTGTTCATCTGCTTTCGCTACTTTTCATGCAATGCCCTTGACAGCGCTAGCCTTGCGAGTGAAGCGAGCGTCGGCTAGTTTATGTTATGGCAAAAAACGTCACCCAAACTATATTCAGTGGTATCAATTTTCATGGGTAAACAATGGGAGTTGTCAATATGTTGTACTACTACTTTAATACCATTGCCTTGTTTTAAATGATTAAACCCATATTTCTGCTGTTGCATCCAAATAAACTTAATCTTATACAGCAACCGTAAAAGTGACGGACAAAGATTGCATACTGACATACCATTGACTCTCACAATCCTTCTTTGGAAGGAATGTGGCCGATGAATTTTATCTCGAATGAGAATTTTATATTTACAGTCAAATTTGCTGTTTTGGGACTGTTTACACCAATCTTAATGTGCAGGAGATGTTTTTGAGCAAACTATTGTATTATCTATGTATTCACTATCGAACAAATATAAGAACAGTGTTTATTAAATATCCGCACATCATCGGTTCATTTTTAAGTATAAATGGTTTAAAGAGCATTTCGTAATGAGCATCTTGGGTAATGAATGTTGATTTTTCAATGCTATCTGGGTAGCCGATTCTTCTGTACTATTTAGGTGGAGTGGGATTTGCCAAAATCCTGATTGTAAATCAATGACTGAGTACCAATAACCAGAGGGAATATGCCGAGGGATGTTAATTTTTGTAGTCTTGGCTGTGTGGCTTTAAATCCACGCAATTTTATTATCGCCATATTGGAAGATTGCGATATTAGCCATCAGTTCTGTTTTTGCAATTTGTTCTGCTTGAGTAGATCTTTAATCTATAGTTAAGAACAGGTAAGTACAAAACACGCCGGGTCAAATATAAATTTACAAAGTAGGGTACATGAAAAACCATTAGGGCCAGATTAGAATACTTCACATTGGTGCGGAATTTATCTGTCTGCTCATTGAATTTGATGTTATTAAAATGCTTTCGATATTTACCACTTTTGGTTTTGTCCATTACGATCGACCAAACGTGTGGATATCTGGATTGTTCTCGTACTAAGCCATTAAATTTTCGCATTTATAATTGGGTAGCAACGTTACGTTTAACAAATAGTGATTTGAAGTCTAAATAGCAAAATCTCTGAATTCCAAGCTGGTTTTCAAAAAGGGAGAATCTGTTTAGATCATATATTCGTCTTAAACTCAATAATATAAAAACAACTACTGCAAGACAAAAAACTTTATGCATGCTTTATCGACATAGTTCAAGCTTTTGATTCTCCAGCCCAATGAAAATATCTGGAATACCCTTCTCTCCCTTGGCGTTTCACCGAAATTTGTAAAAATTTTAGAATACATGTATTCTATTGCCAAAGCAAAAATTCGTACGAATCAAGGTCCCACCACTAGTTTAAGAATCACTAGGGGGTCTTACAGGGGGACTCATTCAGCCCAAACATCTTTAATCTCTTCATAGAAGGACTATCCGGAAAAATGAAAAGTCTCCTAGCATCGGGGATCCATTTAAACCATGAAATAATACACATCCTCATGTATGCAGACGATACGGTGATCTTCGCTCCCACAAAAGAAGCCCTACAAATTAAAATTGATTTAACAAGGAAATTCTTAAAGGAAAAAGGTCTCCAAATTAATCTAATCAAAACAAAAGTAATCCCGTTCAGCAAATCAGGTAGATTAAGGCAGTCGGAGAAGTTCCTCTGGGGGACACACTTAATTGAGGTTGCCAAATCTTACAAGTACCTGGGCGTCTTGTTCTCTTCGAATGGAAGACTCAACCTAATGGCTAATGAAGCCATCGAAAAAGGAATGAAGGCACAAGGTGCGATCCTTGCTGCTCTCAAATTTTCAAAATCCTTCTCACTCCATAGCTCCAATCTTCTCTTCAATTCTATAATCAAATCCACTACTCTCTACGGTGAACAAATTTGGGGTCTGGACCTCGGAAACCAAATCGAGAAAGTCCAACAACAGTTCCTCAAAAGACTTCTCAGACTTCCTAATTTTACGCCTAAATATTTTATAAGACTTGAAACGTCGATTCCTCTCCTAAAATTTGAAATCTTCAAATCCTCTCTGGCTTTACTCCTATAAATACTTAACTCTTCTCCTAATTCTCTAATGCACAATGCTTATTTAGAACTGAAAAAAGTCTCCGAGAAACACCCTAGAAATACTAATTCCTGGTATAATCAGATGAAGTCGATTTTTGAAGATCTAAATAGAGAAGACCAATGGAATGGTATTTCTGCTTCTTATGTTTATTCTTACAGGAACAACCTGCTTGACGAATTCAGACTGAATGTTAGGAACATGGACGTTCTCTCCGCCCTTAATTCAAAGTCGATTCCTCACTTCCATGCAATCAAAAAAAATGAGGGGGTGGCAGAGTACCTTACAGCTTCCTTGCCTCGCCATCTCGTGACATTCGTGGCTCTAATTAGATTAAATCTTAACATTATCTTCATAAAAGGGAAATGGCATAACCTTGGTGCCTTCACTGCCGTCCTGTGTTCATTCTGTGGCGAACCAAGATCCCTGACTCACTTGTTCAAATGCCATCAATTTTTATGTCTAAGACAGAAATATCTGCCTCCTAATTTTATTATTGACTCATTTCATTGCAACTTTAATTATTCTGATAAAAAAAATGTGGGAAAACATGTATTTGTGTCATTGAAGCTGTTCAACAGTACTATAATTAATTTCGATTGTAGCGGGGGGATTCGGCCGTGCGCCTATAAGTCCATTAAAAACCCTAATTGATTGATTGATTGATTGATTGAAATAGTGATTTCTTTTCATCTAATATTTGGTACATAGTGATGGTCATTCTCCCGTATGTTCCATCACCTAGATAGAGGATCTATCGGAAACTTTTTCAGATCTTTTTCTATTATTCTGATTGTAATTTTTCTTTTTGTTTGTATTTTGGTTTGTACTAGACACTATGGCATATACATGCACTAACCTAATGGATCATAGAAGACAGCATAATCCGTTCACGCTTAATCGAACTTGGAAGGTTAAATTTTACTCTAGGTTACTTTATGAACCAATATCGATAAACCCGTTGATTTATGAGAATGCATTGGTTAAAATTAAGTCAGAACTAATGACACGAAAATTGTACCTGGGTAACAATAAGAAATTCGTGATCGATTTGTCCTGATATAATCAACAGCACATATTTGAATTTGTTTGATCCGTCAAATAACATTTAACTTTTGGACTAGGTGATAATCTGCTAGAGTAGATACAACCTGAATCGTGACGTGGACGTATAGATTTGCATTTGGAGGGAAGTATTAGAAACGCTAAAATGTTTTATTTTAGAGGTTTGAAACAATTGGCGGGTTCACTTCATAATTGTCGCTTCTTTGTTTAAATCCGAAGATTACCTGTGTGACTGGTACCGTTTTCGGTTGCGAACTATTTTCTTTTGGTAATTCGTACCTTCCGTATGATTTAGTTCTGCCTACTATAGTAACACCACAGACCTAGATCAGTTTGAAGTGTTAACGATGCTTGACACTGAAGAGTGGTGTAGCAAATTTACCTGGTCGTACCATGTATTATATATACAGAGAGAAAGATTAAGTCGGAGACATTGCCCCTTCTGTTAACACATTTACCCATTTACCCAGCCATGGGCATTATTTAAAAATTTTTACTTTATGAGTAAAAGTAATGCCCAACGCTGATGAGAGGCGGCTAAACGTGGGGGTAATGTCTCCGACTTAATCTTTCTTTCTGTATAGTACAACCAGACAAATATATACAGAGTGAGTTTTTAAGGGTGTTACGGGGATACCCCACACTTCACCCTTTCACCCACTTAATGCACACACCCACTCCTCAATTCTCTCAAATCTCACTGATTTAAAACTTTCTCTTTAGGTAGGTGAAAGAGTGAAGTGTGGGGTATCGCCGTAACACCCTTAAAAACTCTCTCTGTATAGTAGATATATAATTACTACTTATTCCTAGAGTGTAGTTAAGTATATTGAATCTAAAAAATACCAAGCATCAGTTTGTGACCTAGGTCAATTTGGGATAAATCCAATAGGTTTTTTTGTTTCAGTTATGAAAAACTCTGAAGTTCAAACGTCAATTTTGATAAGGTTAATCACCATTGATACAATGTTCAACACAAAAACATCTCTCTCTCTCTCTCTGTCAAATACTGCTTCTCCTAATGTGCTTGACAAGCGTAGGCTGCTATGATACGAAATCCTATTTCAGTGTAAGACGTTCGTCTGAATGGTTTATGATCAACTACATTAGTATCATTAGATTAGTGGGGAAGGAAAGCCTGATGGAAGAAAAATGCCTATGCTAAGCAAGTATCTTCAATAAAACTTACATTTATTCGTATCACTACTATTTGTCATGTTACTATGCTATAATTGAATGACTCCATTCAATTAAGTGGAAAATAAGCTCATAAAACACTTTCATTCAAATTTTATAATAGATTACCTATCTACAAATTACTGGAGCAACTAATTATTAATCATATTGACTTTTTACAGGTCCAAGAGGCTGGCCTCTAGTTGGAAATTTGCCTGAATTTCGGAAACAGCCGCTAGAGTGTTTAGTGAAATGGAAAAAGACTTATGGCAACATTGTTGGATTAAGGATTGGAGAATATAGGTGTGTATGCGTCTGATTTATTATGTGTCGCTTTCACAAATTCTGCATCCAGAAATCTAGTAGTTTTGATTACAATCAATTGCTAATTCACGGTATCATTCTTGCTGTATCTACAACATAATTGTGATAATTTACTTGTAACAGAAATGCAGGTAAATCAAAGGATGTTTAATATTTTAATTAATTATATTTTCATTTTAAAGGTAATTTTAAAATCCTCAAGGAGGTATTCAAATATAGGAGTGAAATAAAATTTTCAATCAACTGTACCAGAAAATCAAGTCAGATTGAATTAGTGTTGGTTATGACTCCGACTCCAGAGTCGGAGTCGCAGTCGACTCTCGACTCCGACTCCGGAGTTGACTCCCAATTTTGGGAGTAGGAGTCGGCGACTCCGGAGTCACAGATGTTTATTTGGGAGTCAGAGTCGCTGACTCCGATTTCGACTCTTCAGAGCCGTGGAGTAGACTCCTCGTGTGAAAAAAGAATGAGAAAAATAACAATACAGAGTTAGCAAAGATCTTTCTATCAAAAATGACTTTCTGCTAATCGATTCAAGCAAGCATAAAATGAGACGCCATTTTTGGTGCATCTGGTAGTAAACTTTCGCTAGCACTGAATATCATACATACTAATGTATCAATTTCATCTTCAAACAAATTGATTTTCACATTTTAACTCCTCGATTCATTGTTAAATTTCTGCAGCCGTTTGTTCGAGTCCTCCAGTATATTATTTGTAGATTTGATACATCCCCTAGATCGGACTGTTTTTTTCCCTTAACTTCCCACTAATCTTACCCAGATTTCACTAATTGTATTAGAGATTCACAGATGCATGTACACTTGGCTAGCTAAGTTCTAGGTCGCGTATTATATTATGCCGTTTCGTACATTATATAACCACCATAAAGCGAAAATAATATCCTCATTCTTGACACAAAAGAATCAAATTTTAGTTTAATCATTGATTTCAACTATTTACATCACATAATCAAATTTCTCGCTATAGACATTTTGATGTTTGATTTATGATATTGATTTAAAAGGCAGTATAACTGATTTTTTGTTTCTGTATCCAAATGTTGTTTTGCCTCTACATTTTTTATGTCTAAGGCAACCTTTACTACGATTGTCGTTTGTAATGAAGTTTAATAATTCCTGTTTCCATTTTGCTCCTGAGATAACTCTCCTACACAGGTTACTAGACAGTTACCGGAGTTCAAGATTCAATATCCTAAGGTTCTTACAATTTGTTTGAAATCAGTGCGATTCAATCAGTTGTAGCAAAACACTGGGATACTTTCTTTACTATTGATGACCCTTTGAGACTGCAGATATCGGTTCTTGGGAAATCTATAACATACAGAGTATCCCGTTATTAATTTATTAACATGTGGAATTGGTATAAAACGACGGGAGTAGAAACTAGTTCGCACATTGGCGCTGTTTTATAAAGAGTCCATTGCAATTTGCGGCGGATCGGTCGGCGTTAATGGAGATATCTAATTTACCATCACAGGAATCTCGATGCTCTAAAGCATATTTGCACTCGATTGAATTGCTCGAAAGAAATAAGATGGGAGGAGTAAATGTATCATGAATGTCACTAAACATGTATGTATTAAAAAAATGTATGTATCTTAATGAATGTATGTATTAAAAATGTATGTATGCATCTAAAAATGTATGTATTATGCATAAAAAACTTACGTATTAAAAAGCAAACCAAGAGATTGTTGAACAGTTGAACCGATTTGTAATGTAAAATCATGCAAACGCAAGTTGAAGTCATCTATACTTTTAACCTTATTACATTATAACTTAGTTGATAGATCAGAAACAGTGTTTAACATGAGCAAAAAAGCAAAGTTCCGAAAATGTTAATATCAGTACTACTGACACACTTATTTGCTTACTGGACTGACAGACTGAGACTCTGTTTACAACATACTACCGCTACATGAGCCACGGTTAACACAAAAGTGTATTCAATTAACTGTGTAAAATATGTCAACGGTTTAAAGTCTTATACAAAGATTAAGTTTTAATGATTTAGCGTCACGAAAACAAACAACATGTGTGTAGCATAACAATTAAATCTCAGTTTCACCAAAATTTGAGTTAAATAGGCTGAAACACGCTGAAATTTTAAGGCTATGTGGCTGCACGTCAGACTTCTATAACCCTTTTCACGGAGGTGGCGTGAGGTCGGCGTCGCAGAGACCAAATTTGTTTGCCATACTCTTACAATCCATTTCTATTAACAGGGTTGTGATACTCAGCGGAGTTAGTAACCTGAGGGAAGCCTTCAATGATCCTGTTTTCAATTCTCGTGCCAACCTGATACCGTTTGCTTTGTTTGCTGGGGGTGAAAATCATGGTAATTTAAGATAAAAAAGAAATGGTTGGATTATAGTGAAAATATTGAAATAGAGCTTCTGTTCCATAATGCTAGGTATCACTTTCAATGATAATATTTTCTGTAGGGGTGTAATGAAATTCACAGACATTAAAATTTTTTTGCAATCTCATTTCTGTCTCACTATAACCGGAGTACATATTCTGTAATTTCAACAATTGATAATAGATCTCGTTGAGTAGGAACACTTACTTCTGCTAAATACGATGTTTGGGATGAAGTACGAAAGTTCACCATAAAGAACATTAATGAAATTGAATTTGGAAAGCGAGGAACAGAGCAATATATGATTTGGAACGTGCAAGGTTTTATTAAACACCTGGAGATACATTCACATTCCGTATGTATCTACAAAGTGCTGATGGTACCAATTTGTAGATATGTTTGGTACTTGGCATCTGGTTCTTTGATGGATATCAACCAAACCATTCTACTCAAAGACGAAATTTTAGCATTCAGCAGGTAAACTTATTTGCTTTCGTACTTCGCTGAATATTACATACATGTAATATTCCGCGAAGTATTGATACATGTATCAATACTCCACAATGGAAATTTAATGGGATTAGATTTTTTAAATTAAATTATTTCCAATACGCAATGTTCCGCATACTCATATTCTTCCAATTTCCAATTGAATCCCATCCAGTAGGCTGATTCAAAGCTCAGTGCGTGGAAATACCTCTACAGTGCATCCGTTATAGTTAATAGCCTCTTAATAGAATATGTTTTTTGTAAGTGTTAACACGACACAGGATACCTCAGTTTGTATTGTTGTACATGACTCTGACTCCGGAGTCATGACTTTGACTCTTACACTCATGACGCCCACGATTTTTGGGAGTTTGGAGACATGTTTCTGGAAGTCATGACTCATTTCCAACATGCGCAAATAAGCCTAGATGACTGATTTTTTCTCATCTGCTTCCAACATTAATTAAAAAATTTAAATTTCAGATTATCCTACCCGATTTTCAATATTTTGCACTATCTGACTCAAGAATCACATGACTCCGACAAATCGAGGAGTCAGAGTCATGACTCAAAGAGTCAGTGAGTCTGACTCAGGCCAAAATGGTAGCCATGGAGAACACTATCAATTTGTCAGTTCCCCTTTAGCTCTACTACCAAGAATTATAATTATTTCTCTGGCAAAATCTACCTCGTGGACTTTTTGCTTCAAATTCAAGGAAATTGCGTAAATTAAAATTTTTGTCAATCCAATTAAATACGATCATCATCGAAAATTAAAATCAAGCCCGATGGATTTTCATTTGCTAATATAAGTGTGAAATAATTTTTGTCAAATTGATTGTCAATAAGTAAACCTTTACAAAAAATCTTTTCCTATTCCAGTCTAACTACGTCTAATCGATTGTACATATTAGTTTAGATACAAGAAGGGTTGGTTAATCTGGCTTCATTTTTTCTCCTCCACAAGAGTTACATCTAATGAATTGTATACAATTCAGAATAACTATTGTTTTATGTATGCCCTGTCTCTAATTAGACAGAATTTTTTAGAGAAAAAGTCGACTAGATAACCATTATACATAATCCGAACCACCAGGACCCCATACTGAATTACATGGTTCGATGGATTTCCAGAGTCTCTTATATGACTGATTGGCATAAAGGATAAAAATTTTCTAGGTAATAGGAACCAACAAGTTTTCCTGTATGAAAATCTTAATTAGCCATGTCTCCAAAAATATTTATATTAATAAGTGACCATCACTTATAATTCACTTCACTTAAAAGCCACAAGCGTGAGTGGTTGACTTAAATTTTACTTCTGTAGAAATTAAAATTTATGTCCACATGTTGATAAGCACATCGACTGATGTGAAACCCTGTAAATCCTCCTTCAAATTGGTTTTTCAACCATCTGCACGCTATACTTTCTGAATTATCGACAGATTTGATTTTAATATCAAATGTTCATTTGAACTTAAACCGCTACTAGTACTGTGGAGTGTCAACTTATTTTTTCACTTTTTCACAAAAAATTCACTAGTTATGATATACAGTTGTTAAGATCAATGTTAAAGTAAACTGCAATCCAATTGAAACAAGTTGAATAATCAAAGTATGGTATTCAGAAAAGCATACCTCGTTTTTTTCGCTGGGATGCTCGGTTCAATTATTTGAACTAGTGCCACTTTAGTGGACTTTAGTTCAACTATTAAAACTAGTGAACCAGACTTTAATGATCAAGTTTTCGTTAATTGCGACTATATTTATGAATCGTGAGGCTTGCGTTGACCGACGACTCAAATTTCTCCGAGAAATTATTGTTAGAATTTTTGTATTATAAAACAAACTTTAAGTGTTTCGTTAGAATTTGGCATTATTAAAGTTTTATTTCAAACATCATAACAGGTTTATTAAATCACACGATGTGAAAACTTACCAAAATATTTATTTAGTTATTCTGCTAATTTACTGGATAATATTAATTAGTTGGATCCTAATAAGGAATATTTTTTCATTACAAAAGTCTTAGGAAAACTACAATAGAAAAGTCGTTTTGAATGTTTGCATTTTCATAAAAGCACCTCTTAGCTGGCAAGCTTTACCTGTATGAAACCTACGATAGTAAGTTTCTACGACAACAAAGAAGAAGATAGCATCTACTAAATCTCTTCAATGAATATTAAGAACCATTGGTCTAATGCATAGCTCCTATCCCACGGGATAGTGAGCATAGATTCCCATATCCGATAAAAGCCTTCCCTGTCTCTGACGAGAGATGAGAAGAAGCACAAATGATTAATACCCCACCAGCAAAAATTGCTTGTGATAACTGGTGGATCAACATCATATAGGCAGGTTTAAAACAGTATTTTTCAAATCCACTGTGTAGCACAATTAGTAGTGAATTGGGTAACACAAACCCAAAAGGTGGGATCATACGTCACCATAGACTATATTTTTGGGTTAAGCCTTGGAGGGGAAGTCATTTTTCGTCAGTTTCGCCAACCGTAAAGAATGAGAAGAAGATAGACAACTAATGAGAAGAAGATAGACAACTAATGAGAAGAAGATAGTATAATAATTTTTCATGAAAAGTGACCAACTCAATTCATTGGATTTTTTAGTGTTACTCTCGGCGACTGCGCAGTCAGAAAGTAAAGGGTGTCCGGGAAGTAGAGGCACAACTTTGATAATGATGTATGAATGTCGCCTGAAATGAAATCTGCCTTCCAAAAATAAGAAACAGAATCAGAATCGCATTTCGTACATGAAAGTGAAGTCTTGTTTGTGGTGACTTGAATTAGCAAAAATGTCTAGGAAAAATGATGAGATATCTGCTGCGGGTATTTTTCACTCCTATAGAAATTTCGCAATCCATGACAAGAAAATTACCATCCAAAATATTCTAGCAGAGCGTATGAGCAGACTAATATTTTATTATATTTTTAAGAGGTATTAGGCTTCTAGTTAGATTAATTTTAAACCTCTACCTGGCCATCGTCACTAGAAATTATCATCAGAATAATTAAAGAAAGTGGAGAAAGTGTTTCATCGTCAGTCCAACAAACCTGTCCGCACTGCAACTAAACGAGTCAAATTCACGAGGTCTACCAAGCCGGATATCAAATTATACAACCTGAGGATTACGGCTAAGACCGTGAAACAGTCTCTGAAATATGTCAAGGATAAGAAGAAGCGAGCAATGACCAGCCTTAGAAAAAGTTTCAAAATTGCTTGAAAAAAATTCCTCACCACGGACGACAAAAATTACGCTATATTCGACCATTTCCATTTGCCGGGCACAAAGTGTGTGAATGCCTTGGATCAATCTGCGTTGGAATATAAAAAAAAATTACCTAAATGATCAAATTCAGCCGGAAAAATTTTGTTTGGCAGGAGATTGACGAAATTGAGAATGTTTCAGAGTCATTTGTTATGGAAGGGTCCTGAACTAAAAAATCTACCTCCCAGAGTGTCTGAAGCAACGATTACTTCCTTTCATACACAAGCATCACGAATTAAAAGACGTTTTATTTTGGCTTGAGCAGGCATTTTCACAATTCGCCATTACCGATGTAGACATTCTAAGTCAGAAAATTGTCTATTTTGTACCCAAGTCTCTAAGCCCCTTAAACATGTCACATGCAAGAGGAATTAAATAATTTGCGCTATTTGCGAAAACCAATATTGTCAGCTGTCCAAACAACCAAAAATCATCCAAGGTTTCAAGCTAATTTGGACAAAATTCCCAAAGAGGCACCGAAAAAAATAAGAAAAGAGGTGATTGGACATGCTTACTAGAACCTTCGAGGAATAGGATTCAAAAAAGTCAGACGGGCAATTTATGACATTTAAAACAACGGGATATATTAGTAAATATTAATGACAAATTTTCATTCTAGTATACTTATTGGTTGTTCTGCAATGTCAGTTTGAAATTTGTGCCTCTACTTCCTGGACACCCTTTAGTAGTAGAAAGTAGTAGAAAGTAGCACTCAGACCCGCATCAACTTGCCTCAATAGTGCTGTAGTTCAGCAGCTGGTTGAAGCGAATAAAATCAGTGGAGCTTGTGTTCCATCTATTCTTAGTCACAACTGGCCAACCTTGCATATGGAGACTTTAATTCCACAGGTTTTGCGTATGCGCAACTGGAATGGTGCGACCCCCGCTAAAAGTGTTTATTGCAAAAACATACCCTATTAGTCGACTTGTCGTGTGCAAAATTTGAATAAATTAAGTCGATGCGAACATTGCCAAAAGGGACATTATCTGCACATAGTTGCTGCATACCCCCTGGGGTAGAGATTTTTGAAAAAAATGTTATTTTGAAATTTTTTATTTTAAAAAATGAAATTTTTTATTTTAAAAAATGAAATTTTTTAAATTTTTTTTTCCGAAATTCCTCTTATATGTCCATGTAAGATTAGGAGATGCACTAGTTCAAATAGTTGAACCGAGCATCTGAGCGAAAAAACGAGGTATGCTTTTTTGCATACCAAGCTTGGTTTGTGAAATGTTAAGTGAAACGGCTGAGCAGAAATAGTGACTTATAAGTGAAACAAAAAATAAGTGACTTTTCACGTATAAGCAGAGTTCGAAAATATCATGATATTTTCAAAAATATCAAAAATATCGGATATTTTGATATATATCAGATATTTTTGATATTTTTGATATTTTTGATATTTTTGTTATTTTCACGCATTTGATATTTTTAACACAGTTCACACGTTAGGGTCAATTGAAACCCAAATTAAGGCATTGTTAATCACCTGATTAGGAACTAACTACCAACCAAATTAATGCTGCTTGGAAATAAAATAGCTATATAAAACAAAATATCACAGGTTGAATTTCTTTCATGCATTCGCTTGAATAATACTGCACATTTACGTCGTGCATGCTTTACACTTACGCCTATGGCTTCATGGGTTGTCTCTAATTCAAAAACTGTTGTTTAATGAAAATATCAAAAATATCATGATATTTTCCGAAATAAATATGATATATATCGTGATATATATCGTGATATATATCGATTTGATATTTTCTTCGAACTCTGCGTATAAGTCAAGTCAATGAAAGCCTCTATTCTATCTTAAATTTGGTGAAAATGAGAAATATCTCGCCCGAAAGTAAAGAAAATCATATACACATTTTTCAATAAGGAATTATCTTTTGCTAAGCAAAAAAAAGTTAATAGCTTTTTCTAAGAATTTTAAAATGTTGAATTTGAAGTATTTAGTTGAATTTATAAATTTTGTAAACAAAAATTACTGAAAAAGGTTTTATTATTAAAAATTCTGGCTGCTGTTTGTGGCTGTTAATCTCGTGGTATCTAACAGTACACAAACTCTCCCAATGGAAACACATGTATTGTTTGACTCCATTAGATTTGCATTATAGTTGGCAAAAAAGACGGCAATTACTATTGAAGTTCTAATATTTCGCGTAGATTAATGGTTTTTATTTTTTAATTTATTGAAAATCAAATATATTTTCCGTTCCATAAAATGATATAACTTCTGTTTCAACCACAAAGCCTGAAGTTATTCAAACTTTGGTTCTTTGTTTTATTTTTAACAACCTTTTATATTCAAAGCAAATTATTTATACCTATTGGTTCTTCTCTCTGGATGCTACCAAAATTATCAAAATTGTTTCCAACTGTGACTGGATATACTGGACTTATGAAACAATCATCTATTTTGCATAAACTGATTCAGACAGTTGTTGATGCAAAAAGAGATATCTGGGTTAACCAAAAGCAATCGACTTCGAAGTCAGAAAATGTTGAGCCATACAATATTATGCAAGGATTTATTTGGAAGTTATGGGAAAATCAACAAAATACAGAATCTGCGTTGCATGGAGAAATAGGAGGTATCAGAACTTGCATTGTCCTTTGTAATTAATATGTTCGAAGAAAGTAAATTTTTGCTTCAGTTATCTGTTCCTATAAAAATTAATTCTCACCGTATGCAACTATTTCCTAAAACGTGATTGAAAAATAACAATTGGTTAAAATATAAAGTGCTCCCCGGAAGAATCTCATGTGGCACCAAAACAAACAATTGGTAACTGATGGCCAATAATGTATTTAAATTTGAGTTTATCGTATATTTCAGCGGACCAAATGAGGGGAACGATAATGAACGTATTCATTGCTAGCGTCGTAACTTCGTGTAATACATTAAACTGGGCTGTAGCTTTTATGGGATTATATCCAGAAATTCAACGAAAGCTCCACGCAGAAGCTGAAGAAGTAATGGGAGTAAATTGTGCCCGGGATGTTGAACTTAACGATATGAATAAGTAAGCTTATTTTTCATAATATAGAATATATAAGTAAATTATCCCGTAAACTCCATTGACTTGAAAAACTAAACAATGAGTAAGCATTATTGAAATTACGTTCCTTGATACTACAGTAGATTCTGATTCAAAAATTTTTGAGAGACTCGGTATCTTGAGTTTATTATAACATGAGTTTATTACAGACATGTAATTTGGCATACTTATAACCCTCGCAAAGGCGGCGATATTTAAAAAATATCTTACTATTTGCAACCGGAATCCACTGTATCAATTTTATGACCTTCGCAAGATATTAAAGTTAGACAAGAATTTTCGCATATCAAATACATAATTTTGTGACATTGGGTTTTGCCAGGCAATTAGTTTTTCAGAAATGAACTTTTGAATGATTTATTGAAGTATCGTTTATAGAAATCTAGTAATTTTTGTGTTTTGGTGTTGTTTCAAGAAACTGCTGCCTCTGGAGTTGACTCACAACACTAACAAATACTAAATACCAATGACAATACTGACCAAGTGATCAATTGACACTTCCGTTGCTGAAACTTATTGCTTACTAAGCAGCAAAACCGAAATGCTTTAACTATTATTCTGTAACCTTGTTCAAGAGCAAACAAGCTTTTTTCTGTATTTTTAAAGTTATGGGTAAATTTTTCCGCCTCCTTTCTTGTTAACGTTTTCTTATCATTAGAAGTGCATATTTCTTTAAATTTATGTTACCTTATAAGGTCTCTTGCAAGTGTACTTTCCTACTAATTTAGTCGAATTCATGCAGAAATGAGATTGTCCCATGTTCGCCCTTCACTAGAGTTGATAACCAATTTTTAACCAAATTAAATTACTATACTCAATGAGTTGATGCTTATTTAATCTTTTGAAATGTTAATTGGCAACCTCTTGGCGGGATTGGCGGGTGTGCAAAATATCACACACCAAATAGGTTGTGCAAAAGTTTACACACCGGAAGGAATTCACAAATTTACACAAGTACAGATAACGCAGGGTCTGTATTTGGTCAATTATTTTCTCATCTTCGATTTTATTTATACCCATCAGTTGGAAACATGTCCCCGAACGACCTTTAGAAACTGGTAATTAATTTTTGAGGAATTGAAGGATAATTGGCTAAATTATATTTCAGAATGCCTTACACTTGTGCGTTTATGAAGGAAGTATTTAGAATTTCGTCATCATGTTCATTTTCAAACTTCCACGAGACAATTTCAGATGTAGAGTTTCAGGGGTATTGGATTCCTAGAAGAACAGTTGTCATTGGCAATCTGTACGGAGTCAATCACGATGAAGAAACTTGGGGGGACCCAGAAGTATTTCGTCCTGAACGATTTCTCATATCACCGCCTCCCACGCATTTTGCATTTGGAGTTGGATTGAGAAGATGCCCTGGTCAAGCATATGCCACAAACACATTTTTTCTATATTTAGTCTCAATATGTAAGAATTATACTGTCGAGTTCGACAATTTGAAAAATTCAACACCAACACCTCAAGAATTGCAAAATGATTGCTTGGTGAGTTTGGCTAGAATTGCAAAGTATTATTATTATATTTTTAAAAAGAGAGTATAACTTTCATCTATTATTATGCTGATAGTACAGAGTATGTTTTAGATAATCCATCTATCATCCGTTGTAGTAACTATATTTTATTCTTAAATTGGGCTGTTAAAAATTAAAACTATAAATTATATTATATAGGGTATCGTATTATTTCACACAATTTTAAATAGATTTTTGAAAGTTTAGTTCGCAAAGTAGCTGGTATACTCTAAAACAGAATGGAGCCAAACATCAAGTTAATTCGAAATTTACCGTAAATATATAAATTTTGACATCAGACGTAAAAGCTATCACAAATTAATTATTTGCTGTGCAGTGCGAAATATTAAGCAGCTTCTTGAAGAAATAAAATCGTTCTACCTATAAAATAAAATGATAAATACAATGAACTAGAAATAGAAAATTGTATCCAATTCTGAACTCACAAGGTTAGTATTGAAACATAACTAAAGTATCGCATATGGAACTATATACAAGACGCAAACCTGTAATTTCTTGAGGAACATATTGAAAATTTGATTAAAAACAAAGTATAAACACTGCGATTGGTCTTGAATTTAAATTATGCTCTAATGTTTAAATTATAAGGTTTCTACTCCATAATGACAACATACAGATACAAATACAAATTAAGTAATTATAGATGAGAAAATAAATAAATGCTCTTTAGTATACTAATCAATTGTTTTCTCGTGAATATGAAATTGTCACTTTTTGGTCACATGGACTTACAGCCTTACAGCGTATAGCAGTTTGTCAGATAACAATGAAACTATGGATTAGATGGAGCGTATTGTGTTAAGTAAGTAATGTATAAAAATTCAAATCAATTTTTGAAGACATAATGACGGACTTTGGAAGTCAGCTAACTTGTCCAACCAGTTTCTATTGTTAATGCGAAATTCCTGACTTGCAAAGTTGTGAAATTTCTGGCGATTACTTCCTCTTAAATTTGAAAGTGATTCAGCTTCTGAAGTTTGGACGGTGGCTACCCTGCGCTTCATAAGTAGTTTACCTGTATTGAATTTATTTTTTGGTTGACTGGTTTACAAATTAACCCCACGAGTAATGTCTCCAATGTTGGGCATTAAAATAAAAACAAACTTACATCCCACAACATCTTAGATATTTTGTGTGGGAAAAGTAGAACGAAATCAATATATTGCTATTAAAATTTAATTTCTAACTGATTTGAAGCTCATTTGCCTTTCCATAGGCAAACCAGTAGTCTCGACGGTAAAGACTGGATTAAATTTTGTGGGGAAAACAAATAGAATAGATGCCTAGTGTTGCAATATAAGTTGGCAGAATTTTTTGTTGGTCTCTAATTTTTTTTTATTTGCTTATTATTCAGAAAAACAACAATGAAAAAAAGCAAAAAATTTTTTGTTAATCCCGGACCACATAATAGGTTTCAATAATTTCTGGGTTTAATCAACCTGATTTGATTCAAATAAATGGCTCCAACATCCTCCTTGATTTAGAATCCTTAATTTGTTTTTGACCGACTCTATAAATAGGAGCATATTTCTATGCATGTATTTATGGTGCTAGAAGCCGTATGTGACTCATGAGTTATCTCTTTGGCTCAAAATCACGACTTCTTGACGTCTGTGGGAAAGAAAGTGCCCATGCCTGATGGGCAGTGGAAGGAGTGCGCCATGTGGCGGAAGGGCGTTGTCCCAGCATACAGGATCAAGATCTGGGACTGGCTGGTTCTCCTCTCTCTTCCTAAAATATAATTATTTATTTTTTTTGTATTCTTTTGTTTCTGTTTGTTTGTTGGAGTAAAGTGATTGGCTGTTACCAATCACTATAGTAAATTATTACTATTTATTTGGTTGTGTTTGTGTTGTTTGAAGTCCCAGGAGGGACTTCATTTANATTATTATTTATTTGGTTGTGTTTGTGTTGTTTGAAGTCCCAGGAGGGACTTCATTTATTGGACTTTTTGGGTTGTTTGTCCCTTACGGGACTTAGTGTATTGTTTGCCCCACCGGGCTATTGGATACCTCGGAGCCACCATCTCCATCATCACATCCTTCTAGGTACCTTTTTAGGTACCCATCCCCACTTACTTTATACTTTTATTCATTCAGCGGCACTTTCCGCTCCTCACGTCTAAATTAATATTTTACATTTTACTACTATAAATCAATCAATTTATTTACTTGAATTTGGTGATCGACCTATTAATAAACTTACGCTTATGAGAATAGATAATAAGATTAAAATTATTAACCAGCCTAGGGTGGCCCGAGTACACATTTTCCTATTGTGTTGTTCGGGCTAAGCAGTGTGCTATGGTTACCGGTCTTGGATCGGTGCCATTCCTTGAGCTAAACTAACAATCTAGCACTGATACAAGAACTGTTTCTGTTGGATTATCAGTCCTTAATACAAGTACTGTACACATAAATTTTCATACATTTGAACTTTTATTTGAACTTTCGTGTTATAAACATATAGTAGCACCGGCCAAAATTACTTCCTTAAGCTTTTTGAAATAGGAAGACAATCTACGTTCACTTGGAGTTCAAGTGTTTGAGCTTTTAATAAAGCGATGAAGGATAGAACTTGAACTAATTTTTTTTCTATTTTAAAGTGGCAATATTCTCCTGGTGGGATTGACTATGTATTATTTTGGCGCGGTGTCTTCAAAAAACTTGGAGAATTTTTCGTTAAAGAGTTGAAGCGTTTATGGCTGCGTAGGATCACGAGCAACTCATTTATCGCAGTTTGGCTTTAATGCGAGTCACTTGTATTGAAGTCTGGGCTCCTTACTAGTATTACTAATTAATAATTATTGGGCCAACNCGCAATTGTATAGAACGCTTCATAGTACTGTAGGACTATGAAACTATGAGATTAATACAACTATGAAACGTGACTCATTTTGGAGGTCTCTGATTGGTTGAAAAAACTATGAGGCTCCCACTAGTTCTAATCTACTCAGAGGCATGTATAAATGTCATAGTCCCTCAATTCAATCCTCTCCACTCAAACTCAAGAGAAACAAATTCTGTTTGAGAGGAGTTGTGGGGATGGGAACACATTTTCTCAACTCTGTAGTGACTTTATGAACACAGGCTAGTTGTCCCCTTGACAATCTTCCTTACACATTTCGGTTAATAATAGACAGCTGTTAATTCCATCACAACTTTTCTAATATTTTCGTTCCCGTAAATTTTCTAAAATCTCAAAGTACTATGAACCTTGATACTATCAGGCGCTCTATACAATTACGGGAATTGGCCCATTATTATTTTATGAACGCCGTTTCTATGAATTTTCATAATATTAGTGAAGCAACACTGACTGGTGATACGTAGCATCTTCTCGAATCCTTAAAATGGAGTTGATTAACGCAAAGTTAATATGCAAAATATGATAAAGTATTAAATATTTATTTTTAATTATTTGAAGTTGTATTTTATAGAAAAAATTTTTTTTTTTAAACTGCATATTTATTTAAGAATAAAAAAGTTTAAACCTTATGCAATTTTCATATTTTTCATGAGGATTTTTTGTCTATAATCTGTTATTACTCTTGTTTTATTCAAAATGCATCTACTGATTTCGGAATTTGGGTGCCACTGCTGAATAATCGGTTACATTTTCTTTCACAATACACACCTTATAAAATTTTTTAATCGAAATCGCCAATTCTAATCTTATCCAATAAATGAGTTTATTGTTTTAGAAATAAATACCCATATAATATAAACACAAAACCCAAAAAAGGTTATGTTTACCAAGTAGCGAATAATTTATAAATCAACATACATAATAAAGCAAATTTTTTGATTAATGGCGTACAATTGTTTTTAATTTCGCGCATAAAAATGGAGTCCTTGGTTAATGCTTTATCCTCTTTTTGAAGTGACTTCCCTAGATGGATTGGTGACGTCTTTCACGATCTCCGAAATTAATCATGAGAACGGGTCTTAGCCGAAGTTTTAAAATTCCAAAAATTAAAGAGCAGATGATTGGCTGAATGTCTTTTGAAAAAATTCATTTTAAATATCGAATATTTATTTTTACAAAAATATTCTATCCTCCTTCGAAACTTGACTTAGAATTTGGCCAACGCTTTTTAGATCATAAAGAGCATTTGCCGGTTTCTTTTTATTCGCATATTTTTATAGAGGCTTGATTGGCAAGGAAGTTTAAGTAGAGTGACAATAAAATAAAATAAGGAACGGTAAGCAAATTATCGATTGTTTTTCCAGTTAAAGTTTTCATTTTCTACACATGATCCAAAGTTTTTTGAACACTAATTTCACTTACTCGTGCCCATTCACTTACCGTTTTTGCCAAAAAATGTAGCTAAGTATTTGAATCGAATTTTTTTTTGTGAAATTTTTGCAAGTATAATTTTTAAATCACTATAATCAAAAGATAAAAAATTTTGATTTATTGTAAATAGGCTCGTTCAAACCGAATTTCGAAATTCTTTCCAATAAACATTCAGAAGTGCATGTTAGAAATAATTTATTTATACTAAATCATAACTAACTCTGGGCATATTGTGAGTTGGTTTGAAACAAAAATAATGCATACTTCTTGTCAACCAAATTTTTCACGAGTTTAGCCTCTAGAGTTTACTAAAAGTAGTGTAAGAAAATGTATTGTTTCCAAATACACTGGATTGCCAAAAACGCAAAATGGATATTTACCAGAACTTCAAGTGCTAGACGAAAGTATAAACGCGGTGCAAAAAAGCGTCTAAAGCCTCCGGCTAAGAGCGCCGGCTCAACGGTTCTCAAATTATTCAAAAGCTGAGCCTGAACCTGCGTGAAGGCTTTAAGAAAATAAAAAGAGCCTGATGTTAAAAAAGTTCAGCTCAGCCCATGAATCTGAGCCTTGAGACACACTATTCTGATTGACTTATTCAACAATCAAATTATTGTCCTCCATTTTCAAAAACTTTTCATATTCAGCGTTCACAAGGAATTGAAAAAAATTTATGAAATACTTTTGTAGAGCTATAATAATTAAAAGCAAGAGGACCAAAAAAAGAATGAGCATAAACTCTTAAAATTCGGACTTTGGAAAGCGTTTTGTTATTTTAGTCATATAAATAAATATCTATCAACAATCGTTTATGAAATCCTTTAAACCACTTGTAAAAAGAGGATTATGTAATAATACAATGTAAAGAATTTCTGTTGGAGTTGGGAAAACTTTTTCTGGGACCTCTTTCGCTTTCTAATCGATTGTACAAAATTAATTGAAACGAATAGTTTGTATTCAATTCAAGTTTAATTTGGCATGGTGGAGTTGAAAAAATTTCTATTAGAAAGAGTTTATATACAAATCTAAAACTCGAGAAGGCAAATTTTGGGAAAATGGATGCGTTCGTCTTGAAATGTGACTTTTACGGTTTACCTCAGAGAAAACTGTAATAAAGGCAAAAGCTGTCCCAATTATTACCTGGAACTATATTGATAGTCGGGTCATTTTCTCTCTCATGAAGTAAGAAATCAGAAACAACTTAGAAAAAAATTCGGTATAGGGAATTTAATTATAAAAAGCTTTCATTTTCCCTCTTGTTCGACTTATGCAACTTATGCAACTCCGGATGGGGTAGTGCCCATCACTGCGCTTATGACCATTTTGGCAGCTAAACTAACCCTTGTAAACTTTTTGATTTAATATGTTTATAAACATGACATTCTACCACTTTTTGTTGGGTTGAAGCTTGAAACAATGTGAGAAACATCAGTTGATTGTGTGGAAGCTGTTGTAGAACACATCCCCAACGACAGCAGCACTTTATTGGTGTTCAGTGATAATTTTGTCCTTTTCTGGCCGTCACTCAATTGACAAAATGTTTTATTCCGTCATGGAGAGATATAGTTAATTTTTTGAACTCACTTTCTTCAGCTGTCTTCTGAGTTGAATGGAAAAAACTTTAACGATCGCTACGAAACCTCGGAACGGTAGCTCGGTATCTGAAGAATTTTAACATCACACGAATTTGACGAAAAATTGTGAGATATTCACTGTTGATTTCTTTCGAAAAATTGGGAACTTATTGAAAGACATCGTGGTTCCGAGCGATACGATTGTGCTAGCTGGATAACAAATGTACTCTGTTGTAGGCAGAGAGCGTGGTTCAGACCCTTCTGAAAACCATGACTAGAATGAAAGAGTTAGACCCTGGGGCTTCTTTCAAGTCATTCTGGCCACACGTAGTTCGAAACTACAAGGTACCCAAGAAACGGACGCTTTGTAAATATGATGTAATTTATCAGACACTTGTTCAATATCTTTCTATCTCGGATTTTATTTACCGTGTGTTACTATTATTTCTGAGTTTCTGATATTCTTTCACTTTACTAAATTTTCATACTTGATTTTGCGTGGTACTGCACATATTTGTTGCAGAATATTTAGAAATAGAGGAAATGCAACGATGATGACTAAAGTACTCGGATTGTTGATAATTCTGAAACAGAAGTTATTCAATTGAGTAAAAAGGCATTATTTTGATTGCTAGCATTCTTTAAGTAAGTAGTAATTTAGAATGTTATTAAAAATTTGCCAATAATTTATTTATTTTACATATCATGTAAATACATATCATGTAAATACATATCATGTATCATACAATATCATTAACAATTTTTTATCTAATGTTATCCCGAGTTTATATATTCTGTAGAAATCCTGTCTAAAGTGATTCCTGACGAAATGATTCTCTCTCATTCGACATAGGTCATACATAGACATTTCTATTGAACTGATCGTGTGCAATCGATTGTGCACAAATCCTGTCTAAGAGAAACCGCTAAAGCAAATTCAGCAAACTCTATGCATAAAATATTATGCTGAGCCAACCTGCCAGAATCAATTCTACAGGAACTGTCAATAATTTTTTTTGTAGAACAAATTCGACAAATTCGAAGAAAATCTCCGCATGTGGCATTATATTGTTTGTTACTTTCTCCAATCATTATCTGGAGAAACAGTACATTGACCAAATTGTAAAAAAAATAACCAGTATTGTAGCTATTGGCATAAGTTTGCAACTCTTTTCGTAAGATTGAACTTGACCAGAAATAATTATACTACGGATTCTTTATTAAATCTTGCTAATGAACATGCATCTTTCGGGTCTTATTTATCGTCAGATTAGCGGAATTTCATGACGATTAAGGAAACGATTTCAGAAGATTTTCAAGTTTTTAGAAAGAAAAAAAGTTTTACGAAAGAATTTCGCAGAATTTTTTTAACATTATTTCTTAAAATATTTTTCAAATGCTACTAAAAGCTATAGTTAATTTTAAGTTTTGCATATGTTAGTTAATCTCTATTATACCGACTTTAGTTGTTTAGTCATTGAAATATAAAATAGTTTATTTTTTAAATTTATACAGTAAAAAAAATTTTTTTTTTCATTTTTAGCACGATTTTTATTTTTTACAAGACTCTTTATTCTTTTATCAAGATTTTGAGTATTTTTTTAATCGAAAAGGGTTTATGGCCTCAACATTCTTTTCTATTGTTTGTTATCTTTAGCAAGATTTTTGCCATTTTTGGCAAGAATTTAAGAAAGAATTTTAGTGTTTATTAGAAAGAAAATTTCCATAGTATAGTAATATTGAATATCTTGTTCCTAATATGCTCAAAGTTTCTGATCGCTTGAGGTATCAATTAACTAAATCAACAACGGCGTCAAATCTACAATATTTTCCGATTCGATAAGTTACTTTTGAATGAGAAATAACAATCGGTATTTTACTATCTCAGCCCAGTTATAGGGAGTGTGGTGTAAGTGTTAAGGTAAGTGAGTTCTATTGAGTGGTGGTGGGTTCGAAGCTGATAGATGTTATTGAGTTTAGAAAAGTGACGAATGGTTTTTTTTTCACTTTCCAATTTCCTGATGAATCTTTTAGACAGAAATTATTCGCCAGGCTTGTCTAATGAATTCTACAGACTATAGAGCCATAAATAGACATAGAAGTTTCTACATAACGTTGTACACAGCCTGTGTAGAATTTAAAATTCTATTTTTTGACATTCACGCAAAACATTCTTTAATGCAAAGTTTTATGAGTGTTTTCAAATGGCTCACTCGAGGCTGGATGTCCCCCGCGATTTGCTTTTTAGGACACTGTTAGAATTTTGGCGGTGAAAGAAAATTGTGTTAGCCATAGTTGACATTTTATGAAATATTCCATGTCAAATGATAAAAACAGGCAATAGGTGTTTTAGTGTCGTTCAGAAAATTGGCGCATCATTTTGTTTGAGCATTTGAACAACTTTTGCGATCAACTAAACGCTGAAAACTTACCCAAAACAAAAGTTTTCTTTAAATCATATACAACAAAAATGCTAATGTATTGTTTGTTTATTTGGTAGGATTCATTTTAAAAATTAGAGTGTGATTAAGATTTTTAAAAAATTATTGTAGACCTCAAATCAGTCATTATTTAAAACAAACAGGAATTAAAGTGGAATGATAAATAATTATACTTAATTAAATTAATATATCTTAATTACTTTACATTAACTCATAAAATAAAATATCTTAAAGTTCAAATTATTATCGCATAATTTATGCATTATAATACGCATAGTTCAGACAGCTCTGATTATTATTAATCATTAGAGTTAAAATTTTGGATGGCTGGAAACTTTGAAACTTTCTTGGATTTGTTGAAGTACGACCGCTTTGCAGTTGTTGACTTCTTTATTTGATTTGTTTTTTTCATCCTATTAAATTATACAATTAAACATTTCTTGAAAACAATTATGAAGATTTTGGATTATCGGTGATTTCTTTTCAAAAATTAGTTTCAGAGAAAGCTCAGGAGAAAAATAATAACGACACCACTTTTCTTTTCAAATTTGAAAACATTTTTTTTAATTTGAAACAAATTTGTCAACAATATAACAATGTAAATAAAAACTTCGTCTAGTCCTAATTATTGTTTTTCAGAGGTATTCAATTGATGCTGGTTCTGCACATTGCACACATTGCGTCAATGATTGCCTTTAAAATTGATGAAGATTGCACAATTTTGATTTTGTCAAAAAATGTTATTAAAGCATATAGTCTTTTCCGATTATTGACAATTGAGTTTTATAGAATTATTAAAGTAAAACCAAAAAATGTACTTCAATTCATGGCATTATTGTGTTGTGTACATATTATGAGAATTCTATATCGATTCGCCCATCTTTTCGCTACATAACACAAGAGTGACTGGATAGATTGAAATTGTGTTTGCACTAATAAATACTTTGTAAATTAAGAACAAACAGTTCGGAAAAAAGGTATTTTCATAATCTCTATCTCAGGTAGTTCGAGATTTCTCGAAACTTGAAATTTTAATTATGGTATTTTACATTTATATTCGTTGCTTTTATGAGAATTATCTTTATGAAGTTATTAGGCTTTTATTTTATTTCACTTCACTTAGGCTTTATCATTGCAATGTATGATTTCCCAGTTTCTATTGGTTTATTTATTGAGATGGTTTATAATCAGTTTAAACATTACATAAGGCTAGGTTACTTATTTAGAGTTATGTCAACCGTGTTCATAATCCAGAAACATTCTACAAACCTTATGAAGTTTACAAAGAGTACAAACCCAATTTTTTGGCTTAAGCTTTGTAAACTTCGACGCCTACTGCATGATATTCAAAATGACATACAATGAAGCGCTGAAAATATATTTGATGATAGTATAAATTTGGGCATATGAGTTATTTTTTGAATTGGTTTAACAAAATTTTGAGGCAATATTGGGATTACAAAAAACAAAAGTTTCACAAGCTTCATTCCGAAATATATGTGCGTTTCTAAAATATTAAATAAATTATGAAATTTAGCAATGAGAAAAATTGAATTAATGTCATTTATATATATATTGGAAAGCAACTGTGAATGTTTTAAATTAACAGCAAGCAAATCTTCTTTATGGTATGCCAGCAGGTTTTGGGAAACAAACTACCCTAAAATCTCGCCTATAGGTCGCTCTTTCAGACAGGTCGCAGGATTTAAAGTGCAAAATCTGAAACACAGATAGGTCGCTCTCGCGTATAGGTCGCAATTTCTCAGCTGAGTCTTAGGAGGGAAGTTTTCAAATGTGTAATATAAAATCAGTGTAAGTAATTGTTTAATCGAAACAATTGTAGACGAAGACAGTAGCTCTGAACAGGATTTAGTTGAAGAAATGCAGAATTTAAACGTAGATGACGATTCAGAAGAATTTAATGGAGATGGGTTCGATGGGTTTTAAAGTGACATAATAGAATAAATTTAATGAATTTGTCACTTTAGATAGTAGTGATACATTAAAAACATGGATTTCCAAATTTATAAAATTTGAATTTTCAATCATCAAATTAGTCGCTCTCGGGTATAAGTCGCAGCTTAAAAATTTCCCAGAAATTTTTCTAGAATACATCAGATAAGGGCGACCTATCTGCGAGATTTTAGGGTAGTTAAAAATTTTTTTATCTAACCTTACTGTCAGAATTCTGAAAAAAAATTAATAGCAAAAAGTTTTACTTTACATCCATTTACCCCATTTTCGGCTAGAGAAATTTCTTGACGAAAATTAGACCTGGAGCAACCTGCGCATGAGCTAAATTCCATCAGAGTCAGTTGTTTGTTTACTGAATAGTAGATAATAGAGCAATTTGTAGAAAGAATCCGCCAAAATTACACAAATGTGCATTGGTTTAGCAAATTATAGTGCTCATAGTGCTGAGAAAATCTAATTAGCTAATTCGCTAGTTAATCTTTCTGAAAAATACATACATCACCTTAGATTTGATGATTCAATTTAAAATCAGCAATAGTTACACTTGTTTTTCAAAGTAATTAAAAAAGCGCATTTAATTTCTATCTTTCTCCTGTTAATGTTTCACAATATATCTAGTATCTCGAAAACGTGCAAATATTTCGAAATGGCGCAACAAAACTTCTTTTCGCATTTCCAACTTTGACATAAAATAACTCCTATTGGCCAATATTCTTTGTTGCATTAATTTAATTATCAGGATTGTGTTAAAACTAAACATTATATAAATTGTATAAGGTAGAGAATTAATGTTGGTTCTGCGCATTGGGCACGTTGCGTCAATAATTGCCTTCAAATTTTATGAAGATTGCACAATTTTGAGTTTATCGAAAAATGTTATCAGAGTATATAGTCTTTTCCGATTATTGACTTGTAAGTTTTATGGAATCATTAAAGGAAAACCAAAAAATGTCTTTAATTCATGTCATTATTATTTGTTGTGTACATATTATGGGAGTACTATGTCAATTGGCCCAACTTAAATTATGGTATTTTACATTTTAAGTCATAATTAAAAATTTTAACAAGTAATGAAGAGATTGAAATGGGTCTTTCGTTACCGGATAGCCTTACAGGTGCGCACTTGAAGTATGTTCTTGTGGGTAGTCCAGGTGTGAGTCCCTTCGTTGCTGTTCTGATCGCGACGGTGGATGTGTTGAGTCTCCCCGTGTGAATGATCTATTATTATGCTTGAAGGATGGGGAAAAGTGATGAAAGTGATTGGTGTTGGGTTGCGTGCGTTTGCGGTGGTGGGAAGGGTGTGTGGTATGATTCCGTTCTGTTTTTCAAGAACCCGGATGCAATTTCGTAGTTCGGTGAATTGTTGGAAGATGCTTGTATTATTTTCTTCTTTTAGTAGATGGAATTGTTTCCAGAATCGTGTGCATTGCGTGTTGTCTGACATGATGTGTTTGCTGATGATGATTGGTTTAGTGAATGATGGTAGATGTGTTGAATTGGTTAGGGTTATATAGGATGATCAGTCACTAATTGTTGGAAACTATGCTGAGAATGCTTCCTGTGAGTCATCGCTGGATTCGAACGGTGATGAAGAATTTTATGGTATATTAATTCAAGTTTCCATGCCTATGGACAAAGTTGGTTTGAACTTTATGGTGTACATAGATATGGACAAAGTTGGTCTGGATATTTTCCTGTGCCTAGGATTATGGACAGTTGGAAAATAAAAAAGGTTATATCTAAAATGCATGTTGCCAGCAACCTGCTGTGTATTTATTTCACAGTAACTAAGGTCTGTTCGATGCTATTTATCAAAATTTACGACATTTATGTTGCTTAATCAACAACAGCAAGTTTCGGTTGATGCATTCTTTGCTATGGTTGTTGAGTCGTAGCACCTAAAAATTTGTCAGTCATCAAAGTTAAACTAAGCTGCTTCAATGTGACTAATGTTTATTATGCTTAGTTCTTTTTGAAAAATTTGAGATTAAAATAAAGACAACCAGAAATTAAATTAACTGAGATATTGCTGAAAAAATCAATAACACAATTCTAAACGCAAGCATTGTGGTTAAATTTAAGTACAGTCAAAAACTTTCTTGCGCTTTCCTGTAAATCTCGGATAATGCGGCTTCGGTTTTATAAAACAAATTGTTCAGTCCACAACCGGAGGAAGGTAATTTCTATATAAATGACATGACTAACCCGGGCTCGCTTAAGCGGAATACATTTTCATGTTCCAAATAGTTCTGTACCATGAGATAGGAAATTTGTGTATGAGTGTTATAGTCAAGCAGAACTCGGTTAAGTAAATCCCTCGACTTAGACGAACTGTTTATCCTGTTCCAGGTATATAAATTTTATTAGTTTTGCCTCAGTTATAATGAACACCAAGAAATTAGCAGATTTTGCTAGAAACTTTTCCTATTTGAAATTTAATGAAAAATTATTTACCGTATATATTTCCAAACGTTGAAATGCGTCACAGAACGAGACAAAGGTATATATTTAGTCATATTTTGTCTCCCCAGTAGTTTAACAATTTGTATTACTCGGCTAAGCCGAACAAATTATTCTTTATATTATTTGTTCGGCTTACGCTAACCCGATCCTTGGCTAGCACACAACAAGTATTCCGATCCATGCCAATTCATTTATTCTAGTTTTACTGTTGTCAGGTCTCTCAGTATTGGCTCATAGGAGGTATACTGAATTCAAATATTATCACTCAATTCACCACAAGTTAATTAGCTATACAGATTATATATATCATTAATTTTGTGTTCAAAACGGAGATTCGAGACTAACAATTTTTTATTTTGTCATCATGCTTACATAGTTTAGATAAATATAAAATATACAAATTGTGGACAGGACATTAAACTTTAAGCTGCTGAATTGATAAAATCATTTAAGTGCAACAATGAAACTCTAGTATTTAGCGACAAATAAAATCAGTTTTAAGTTTTATTGTTTAGCTTACTCCATGTTGTCTTCCTACATAATCTACTAACTGTGAGAGCATATATATTGAAGTGAGTTATGTTAGTCACAGCATTTACATTTGCCCTAGCTCTCCTCCTTGCAGTGTTGGTTTACAAGCTATCAAAGTCAAGATGTACACAAAATTTTCCTCCAGGTAAACTAATTCTTGTTTGACTTATTTAAATGTTTATGGGCAAGTTACCTGTCAATTTAAAATCGTCACGCACTATATAGTATGGGAGTTAAGGAATTCCCTAAGGCGACTGCATAAATTAAACGTTTCGTTGAAACTATGAAATAGCTTGGTTAATATACCTTTAGAACATTTGTTGATTAAGTTTCTCGTTGCTTTGAATGCTATGAAATTCTGAAGAATCCAGTGCTGTTTGTGAAAAATTACTAGGGCTCGACAGATAACGATATACACATCGGCATATCGGGTATATCGGCAAAGTTTCAGCATATCGGTTATCGGCTTGTTTTCACCGATATATTTGCCGATATATATCGTACATTTTTTTACATTTTAAAATAATTTTCAACAAAATTTAAAGTTTTTGACTAACTTTATTCTAGGAACGAAAATTATTTCCCCAAAATGCCGCACTTTGAACTAACTACACAGTCAAGTTTAGAAAATAATTAGTATTGAAAGTTAAGTTTTGGTAGATTATGGTGGAGAAAAACCAAAGACTCAGCTCGATCTGGAAGGAAACAGTTTCTTTCTGGCTTAACAATGACAATGGACGCCGTGTTTAGTTTTCTTTGTCATTTGAGAAATGACATTTCAGCTTCTATTTTTGAAAAACGAGATCTCGCGATTTTATATCGGTCGCCGATACAATAGTATCGGCTGAGAAAAGCTTCATATCGGTCTGTATCGGTATCGCTCAAAATTTCCATATCGGCCGACACCTAAAAAAAATTAGTACAATAATCCGGTTTGAGCTACTGAAAATATTGTCTGTTACCTGTTTAGCTAGCTTGAATTGTTCAATACANTATCGGCTGAGAAAAGCTTCATATCGGTCTGTATCGGTATCGCTCAAAATTTCCATATCGGCCGACACCTAAAAATTACTTGGACATATATTGGGATACAACAGTTAGATTAATTAATACTATCATGTTTTAATTAAAAATCCGGTTTGAGCTACTGAAAATATTGTCTGTTACCTGTTTAGCTAGCTTGAATTGTTCAATACAAAAAAAAAATTGTTTTGTTTAATTTTGCTTTGCACTGATCAAAACGAACATATCAAAATATGTTCTTTCATCACTAGGTTTGTATAATTATTCTTTAGAATCTTAGCCTTCATTTCTAAGCATGTGGATATAGTTAAAATGGCTTGGCATTAAACACCATTAGGATAAAGCAACGTATTCTATGTATAACCAAAGATCCCAGTCACCTAGCCACATTGTAATCTGCTGTGGGACACCTTGTATTTTGTTTTGTACACTTCCTGGACTTTTTGTTAGGAAGCTTAGATGTCGTGAACTTGGCATACACCGTAGTTAGCATAAAACTAAAAAAATACTAACTAATACAACTAATCAAAATATTATATTATAGAACCAACTAAACTTTACGTTGCGTGTGCGTAAATTTTCACGGACCGACTAAAAAACTTACCAGGGTAAGTTGTCTACGTCGGGCGGGTTGTCCTTGAGTTTAAACTTGATTTTCTTTTGATTTCAAGACTTTCTTTATTCTGTTTGTTAATTGTTTGAAATTATTAATAATTTGTTTTTGAAAATTGTCTGGTCAAACTACAAAAAGGAAAAACCAAACTCGTGCCAAAAACATAAATCAGATAATTGATAATGTAAAACAATTTTGACGGAACTAAAAATACGAGCGAGGATTTCTGTAACCAGCTAAAATCAAAAGTATTAACTAATTGGTGGCTGAACTATGCTGAGTAAACAAGTCCAAAGTGGAGAAATCAACGCATAACGATACAGAAGAAAATGAAAAACGGCTAAAGGTTGTAAGAAGGAAGGGACACGTATGGGATAGTTTCCTGACCGCGTTAGTATGACATATTTAATGCTTGAATCGAACCAAATTTATTAAAATCTTTTTATCGTTTGTATTTTGCTTATTTTTAATTAAGGCTCGTCGAGTCTGTCACCGTTTTTACGCGCGGAAAGAATATCCCACAATTTCTAAAATATTACAGACTTGTGCAGCCGATGATAAGTTTCCAAAGATGGGTTGATATTTAACTGGTTACATAATTTCTCGCTGGCATTTTTACGTTCGGTCAAAAATGTTTTTACATTATCAATTATCTGATTTATGTTTTTGGCACGAGTTTGGTTTTTCCTTTTTGTAGTTTGACCAGACATTTTTCAAAAACAAATTATTAATAATTGCAAACAATTAGCAAACAATAAATAGTCTTGAAATCAAAATAAAATCAAGTTTAAACTCAAAGACAACCTGCTCGAGGCCCGACGTAGACAACCTACTCTGGTAAGTGTTTCAGTCGGTCCGTGAAAATTTACGCACACGCAACGTAAAGTTTAGTTGGTTCTATAATATTATTGTATTTGAATCTGAATTTTTATGAGAAATTGGTGAAAAGCAGCTCCCATGAAGATAGATTGTTTGAAAACTGCACTTTATAGGGTCGTTCCATTTTGGTATTAGGCATAGGGATTTTTTAGAAAAATATTTGGGAGTGTTCTGTGTTATAAATTTTTATTGATTTTTACGAATAAATTTNTCCCATGAAGATAGATTGTTTGAAAACTGCACTTTATAGGGTCGTTCCATTTTGGTATTAGGCATAGGGATTTTTAGAAAAATATTTGGGAGTGTTCTGTGTTATAAATTTTTATTGATTTTTACGAATAAATTAAATAAATATTAATAAAAATTAAGTCTGACTTTCTATTTCCTAATTAAATTATTAGGGTTTCAGCACACTAATTCCATCAGTAAATGTTATTGATAAAATGTCGCTCTCAGATTTTTTGTTGGAATGATAGGGAGAACGTTCTATCTGAAGATCAATGTAGTCATTAGCGTCGAAATTTAATGCACTGATTCCATGTTTTTTTTAAATTCATGTCGACTTTCTCGTTAAATGAATTTAAATAAACTAAAAAATATATGTGAATAATTTACGGCAGTTGTATTTAGCGATGCATTGATTAAGAGAGCAGCAGGTGTGCATGATCCATGTGAGAGAGCGATATTTTACTAAGAAATAAAATAAACTGATGAAGATAGTATAATTAAACTCTTGTAATTACAAATAAAAAGTCAGACATTTTTTTTAATTCGTTAATTTATTTGTATTAATAAATAAAAAATTTCTGATAAAGAACACTAAGAGCTTTTTCCAAAAAATTCCCATCACAAATACCAAAACGGAACGATCCTATAAAACTCATCTTTTAAATAATCTGTCTACATGGGCCCTGTTTATTTACCAAATTCTCATAAAATATGCATTCAAATGCAAAAATAGAATATAATATATAATGTATTATATTTTATTCTAATGTTTTTGTATTCTAATATTATATTATTTATAATATATTATACTACAGTAAAGTTCGGCTATAGTGACACCGGCTATAGCAAACCACACTGTCCGGTCCCTTCCAACCAAATGGGAGATTATGTGTTAAGTAGTCCGGTTATAATTAAATCGGCTATACTGAACTTCCGGCCTTAGTGAACCAAACCTACCGGTCCCGAGAGTCATTTTGTCCGGTTATAGTGAAATATGTCTGAATTCCGTAATGAGACCATTTGCTACTACTGTTCCTTATACTTTTATGCCTGCCCATCTATGCACCGGACTTGCATGTTGACCTATGAGTGAGTTTTAGTTTATTAAGTAAATTACTAATTCACAATGTCAAAATCAGGCCAAAAGCGCACTGCGTTGTCCTTAAACGATAAATTCGATATCATTGCTGCACTTGTCTTCCAACACACCTCGCCAAACGTTATGTGAGAAATATAAGATTGGAAACTCTACAATTTCTCTTATTTTGAAATCAAAATCTAAAATTGAAGAACACTTCCAAAGATTTTGTGGTGTAAGTTAATAATAAAAGTGTTGAAATATAATTAGGTTACATTTAAGCAATTAGCTAAAATTCAAATATCAAATTCTTAGAATATAAAACGCCAACGCCGATGTAACTATCCAAAGTTGGATTCTGCGCTCATCAAATGGTCTCAAGCAAATCCCCATTACCCAGTGCTTCTCTAAATCGGCTTAGCTGAATTTATAGTGAAATATTTGGATATAATGAACAATTATTAAATTGAAGTGTCCGTTCACTATACGGATATAGTGAACTCCGGCTATACTGAACCAGTTTTGCCGGTCCGTACAGAATCTCTATAACCGAACTTTACTGTATATAGTATTATAATATATGTATTGTTTAGTATTTTTTAATTCTGTTCAATTAACTTGTGTACTATGTTCACTACATCTGGTTTCTAAACAAAAAGTCCAGGAAGTGTACAAGACAAAATACAAGGAGTCCCACAGCAGATTACAATGTGGCGAGGTGACTGGGATTTTTGGTTATAGAATAAGCAAGCATATTATAAATGAACACATGTTCCCAATCTATAGAAATTCAATATTCATCATTTGTTATTGGTCCCATAAAATNCATATTATAAATGAACACATGTTCCCAATCTATAGAAATTCAATATTCATCATTTGTTATTGGTCCCATAAAATGACAAAATTATCCACATTCAATAGGGAATAATAGCTAATGAAATGCGTTTCACACAATAAATGTAAGACATTAGACAGATCTACCAGCATACTAAACAATCAAGTCTAACTTCGAAAATTTTTNCATATTATAAATGAACACATGTTCCCAATCTATAGAAATTCAATATTCATCATTTGTTATTGGTCCCATAAAATAACAAAATTATCCACATTCAATAGGGAATAATAGCTAATGAAATGCGTTGCACACAATAAATGTAAGACATTAGACAGATCTACCAGCATACTAAACAATCAAGTCTAACTTCGAAAATTTTTCTAGGTCCAAATGGCTGGCCTGTTATTGGTAATTTNTCTAGGTCCAAATGGCTGGCCTGTTATTGGTAATTTGCCAGAATTTTGGATGCAACCGTTAAATTCCTTGATCAAATGGAAAAAAGCTTACGGCAACGTTGTTGGACTGCGCCTTGGGACATACAAGTATGCAAATATTTGAATACTTAAGTTTGAGAAATTCGTAAACACTGTATCAAATTTTCTCACAAATATTGTTATTTATTTGCCATTAGTAAGGAAAACCAAAAATGCAAAAAGTATTTTCCATCACTGCAAACACAATTTTTGGAAAGGTGCAAATTCCTTTCAAAATTTAAAACTCATTGTTACTTGGAGTTGCAGTTTCCTTATCATTACATTATGCATATTAAGTAAGCCAATATTTCCACACAATAACAAAAATTCTACGAGAAAACCATACTTTTTAGTTGACACAGTTAACATTAGATGTATTTTTTCACACAAGTTTTTTTCGCGATGGCGGAGAAAAACCCCCTTCCTTTCTAAATGGTAATAGGTACAGTATGTTCCACATTAAAGTTTACTGTTTCTTCGCCTTTCTTCAAAAATGACCAAGGTGAGTTAATGCACGCGTTGAAACAAAAGGTGGTGTGAACTTAGCCAACATGCATCAAATCGTAAACAGTTTAGAAATNTGCACGCGTTGAAACAAAAGGTGGTGTGAACTTAGCCAACATGCATCAAATCGTAAACAGTTTAGAAATTAAGAAAATAGATTGGGCAATCAGTATTTATTTAATTTAATCACTATTTCAAAATTTAATTGATTGATCCATAGTGATAAGTCAGTTGACCAGGAGTTGGATTAGCCTCAAAACTTAATAAAATCTTTAAAAATAACTCACCAAAGGTTCATTTTTATAAGTTTCTGATACTGAATTTAATTTATTTTGGACTCTGAAGATTAGGTTATTAATGTAATGTTTTATTCAGGACTCACCACTCACCAAAAAACATAGCAGTTTAGTTAGATTTGGAACAAAGTCTCCAATGAAACTCTCCCTATAAAATTATTCTGGAAGGAGTTATACGATTTGAAAAATGAATACTGTAGGGAATTTTATAATAATAAGTTCCCATCGTGTACGTTTCGTTTATCGTTTTCTCTAACATTAATAATGATAAAACATTTGCCAAAGATTTACAATAGCAAAAAAATTTTGCCTTTTTTATCATATCTTTATTGTCAAATAAAATTACACATTATTTCTTCATTTATACACACATAAGTAGGTTCATCTGGGAAGAACATGGGAAGTATTTTAAGGAAGATTACATTTAACTTAGAGGGAGATGCACGAATGTATGTCGTAGATTTTAAATCGAACATGTACCATCATGTAGTGTATACCATAAGAAAAATTATTGAACAAATTTTCGTTGCCAATGAATTGGCTGGAGGGGTCAGGGGGACCCTAAAGTTTTTTTTATTCACATTAGTTTTCATATATATGCTTAACAATCACTTTTAAACTCTTCTTTATATGTTAAAGAAAATATGCAGTGATGGTTTAAGTGAGTGAGTTCTTGCCCTTGTCCGAATTAGAGTTCACCGGTTCGAAGCAAAAATTCACTCACTTAAACCATTACTCCATACTTCTTTTAATATATGATTTATTTTCCACCTATTTTTAATTTCCCCATTAATCCCCAGGGGATTTGAAATCTTCTCCCCCACGATCCCCAGGTTTCCCCACCCCCAAATCCCCAGTTCCCCTGGGGGATGGCGAACACTATATAATACGCTTTGCAACTACATTTTAATTTTTTGGCAGTAAATCTCGTAGCCTTTTTTTATTTGTCTCATTTCAGAAAGAGTATTATAAAGTAACATAAGTGAAGCAAATATAATCAATCTAGGCGAGCGTAAGAACGAAATCACAATATTTTGGATAATATTTTGACATTTCCTTGAGACGATATGCGCTTGAGGCATGTGCGCTTAAAAACACCATACGAAAAATTTGATATTCAGAAACTCAAATTTACTCTTCCCAGCCAACTAAGTTTGGCAACTTAGTATTTTAACTTTTAGTATTGGCAACTATTTTGGCAACCTGGACACGGATATGCCGTAAAAGTTTTATCCACCTTTTCATCGTCAATCTGTCCGGCTTTAATATTCATCCAATATTAAATCGGACTGGAGTCGGATCTAAGCCTTTTCCAATATTTCTTACTTTACAGCAAAAATAACATAATTTCCATATTCGAGTATTCTGCGAGATTTGCAGTAATTTTTATTATTAACAGCGTTGTGATGTTGAGTGGGACTGAGAATCTGAAAGATGCCTTTAGTAATCCAGCTTTCAATTCTCGACCTAACCTGGTGCCGTTTGAAGTGTTTGCCGGTGGCAAAAATCACGGTAAGTATGGATTCACTGAACTACTAGTTTCAAGTTTTGATGATAGTATCTCTGAACTGCTAGGATCTGTAACAACAAGTAGCTTTGCGATTTGGGATGAAATACGAAAGTTCACAATTAAAGAACTTAATGAAATTGAGTTTGGAAAACGAGGAACGGAGGAGTCTGTTATGTGGAACGTACATTACTTGTTGGAGTATTTTGATACCCAGCCGTCTTCTATGTGTGCTCATGAAGTGTTGATGGTTCCTATTTGCAGATACGTTTGGTACATGATATCAGGATATTGGACCGATTTCTATCATTCCGTGTTGGTCAGAGACGAAATTTTAGCATTCGAAAGGTAAGAAAAAGAAAACATTTAATTTAAAATAAGTATCATGTTATTTCAATATCATCGTGACAAACCATGATTTTAGTAAGACAACAAAGTGAATGGCCAAATTCCCTTAATTGTATAGAACGCTTCATAGTACTATCAGACTATCGGATTAATAGGACTAAGAAATGTGACTTATTTTGGAGATCTCTGATTCGTTGAAAAAATTTGGCTTCCGATAGTTCTAATCACATCAGCGGCATGTATAAATTTCTCACAGATCATAGTTGTCTCCTTGATATCTTCGTACACATTTTCTTACCAAAACTTAAACAAAATTTGAAATTTAAATAGTTCATTTCATCAACTTTTCAAATAAAGGAAGATGTTACCTGGACAAGTTTGTTCATTGAAACAACCTGACAGTGCACTTCTAATTAAAAATTTGAATTTTCTAATTGACTTTTGGTTAGGAATAGACAAAGCAGTTAATTCTATTACAATTTTTCTATCATTCGAGAAAGTTTTCGTTCCCGTAAATTTTTTATAATCTGATAGTACTGTGATCCTTAATACTATCAGGCGCTCTATACAATTACGGAATTGGGCTAATGTTTGCAATCTTTGTTATCCTAATTTGTTCTTACCATAATGTGGGAAAGACAAAACCACCCGTAGACTGAACTGGAGTGTTAGCTAAATTTTGCTGCTTTAGTTCCTTAGGAAATCATTAGCATCATGATAGTAATTACTAACAGTTTGAGATAACGATTGTCGTAAACATTAACATTGTAGTCACAACTAAGGTTCAACTTGATAATGCAACTTTTAGTATGTTTCAAATACCAGAAAAATTAATTCTATCACCAAAGAACATGTTGTACTTTAGTTATAATTCTGGAGCTTAGATTTTTCATCGTGCTTTTATTTATTTTGAGAAAAAATTATATATAATTTTGATACCAACACCTTATGAACAATCAAAACAGTTTTAGGGACAATACCCAATTTTGAGAGCTCATTATAAAGAAACAGGTACATAAAACAGAAAGTGTTTATAATAAATATTAAAATTAAGTTGATAAAATTCTTTTTTACTTTATTATAAATTGTAGGAAGCATAATAAAAAGCAAAATGTTTTTGTGTAGTGGATATGTTAACCTTAGAAAATCAAATTTCTTATCGCCAATAATAGATTCCATTTTACAAGTCGGTCATGGCTATGAGTGAAGTGACTAATAAATTAACTAAGCAATAAATCCTAAATCGGTAAAAGAGCTGTGTTATCAAATAATACTAAGTACCCCAAGCTTATAGGTCATCACAGATGCACTGTTGTAAAGACTAGCATGGAAAAAAATTTTTTAATAAGCTCCCACACAAGTGCTGAAAGATTACCTAAAGAAACCTAAGATTTAAACTTTTACTAATCGGTACATAACACAAGAATCTAGTTCGTTGCACACAGTTTCACACCTTAAAAACTTCTCAATCGGATGTTTCTTTAATTAAACCAAAACCATACTTATCTTATGTATATGTTGGGTGTTATGAAAGTATCAAATGGTATTAGTCATTTCCAGGCTATTTTTTCAACCTATTGGTTCAACAATTTGGATGCTACCGAAGCTGGCAAAGTTATTTCCTGATACAACCGGATATACAAAAATGGTCGAACAAGCTAATCGACTGTACAAAGTAATACAATTACTTGTAGACCGAAATAGATCTACTTGGATTGAACAATTTGAATCGAATTCAGAGACAGAGACTATTGAATCATCCAATATCATGCAGGGATTTATTTGGAAAATGTGTGAAAATAAACAAAATACAGGATCTGCCTTTTGTGGCGAAACAGGAGGTAAAAACATATTGTATTCCTCAAGTCTTGCTCAAATAGGTTTTTTTGATTTTCATGCGTAGGTTTCCAAGGAAGGTCATTCTTTTGATATGTTAGAGTGGTCTGTGGTCATTCTATGAGTCAATATTTTAGACTTTGTTAAATTCACAGTTTTTAGACTTTTAAATTTAAATTTTTTAAGTTAAAATTTTAAACTTTCTTAATTTTTTTTTAAGTTAAAAATAAATTCATATTTTTCAATAAAAATTTATTAAAATCTTAACTTTCTTGAACAATTTCAAATCACTTTAAATAATAATGGGTTTCAAATAAGTAACAAACTAGCACTTTCTTTTAGCTTTATGATTGTCTTCAATTCATTTACAATTTGGTACTAAATTGGTGAAGTATATCTCAGCAAACCCTACTCTACTTTTATAGTTTTCCAGCACAATTTCAAACGAGGCAAGACAATATGAGCAATAAGGAATTTTAGTGAAACTATAAGGCGTTCGGTGAATACTGTGTATTAGACACAAACTGCAGAGTGCATCCGCTTAGAAACTTGTACTAGAAAACTGCTAGCAAACAACATCTGGCAACATTTTATGAACCAGGGTTGTGTTATAAGGTAATCGCTTTATCGTCAATAAATTCTCAATATACCCAATCACATTAGCTTTACTTAAAAATGGACTTGTACTGCGCAATCATAGAAGCCGTTGTAGACTTCCACAAACTAATATGGTAATAGAACCTCACTAGTGAAGAATGAATTTTTGGATTAGTTAATGTTCAAGTAACTTCAGGGTTTCGCTTGACATTTTCCGAAAAAAAACTTCCTCTTTTCGTTCTATGAATTTTAGAAAACCAAATGAAGGGAACATTGTTCAACTTATTAGTCACTGGAGTCACAACGTTGTGTAATATACTGAACTGGGCTTTAGCGTACCTGGCAATGTATCCGACCATTCAACAAAAGATGTATGCAGAAATAGTAGAAGTGATGGGAGTAAAATGTGATCGGGATGTTAAACTTTCGGATATGGAAAAGTACGTAAATTTCATTTCATTTGTTCTATTACTTGCTGTGTCCATAAAGTCACAACCCAATGAATCCTTTCCACAACCTCAACACTACAAACTAATTCCCATTTACTGGGGATTAGGAGCCTAGATTTTTATCATTGTTTAACTCTTCTCAGGCTTCTGGGAAAGGTCCTTAACCCTATTAACCATAACTACCTAAAAATATGATTTTTCAAACTTTTTCAGGAAAATTTTCCTGAAAAAGCTGGTTTTGGAAAAAGCATGAAACGGGCGTTAATTAACCTAACGAAAGGTGACACAAATAAATGACTATTTTGAAAACTGAATGCGGCACCCCTTAGAAATAGTCCAATTAGCATAAAATATCACTGATGAAAATTTGGTTATAATCTGTAAAGTTGAACACGTGCGTCAAGAGTCTCAAAATTTTTCCATGCTGTTCTTATAGGACGCGGTGATAGGTTGAGTTTAAAAATTAACAAAAGTTCATTCGTGACCGGAATCGAATAAAACTTGTTGGATTTGTGAAGATTTGCGTATGGAACATGCCACTTTTGAGTATTTAAGAAAATGTTGAAAGACAAATTTTTAAATCACATTTTAGAAAATTGTGTAAAAAAAATCAATTAATTTATCGTAAAATCAAGTGTACAAGACGCATTCTATACACAGGAAAAGAAACTGAATTTTTATCTTTTATAATTAGCCGGAAATTCAGATCCAGAGAAAAGGTTTATTATTTACAAAGATATACCTTTGGAGTTGGCACTAATTTTTCCAAATTTGGACCCCAACCTTCATGGAAGGGAGCGTAGTTGATGGCTTTTGTCTTTTAAACCATTTTTATAGTATTTACTAATAGTTCATTACATTCTTGCAATGTTTCAACAAAATCAAGAGTGTTGAGAATACTTTTGAACTTTCTTTTGAATGATCGGACATAATATCCACCAATATATAATATAATGTAGTATCCCTAAAGTAAACAAAGTTATCTTAGGAACAATTGGATTGGGTTTCAATTTTTATTTTTTGAGGCCAAATTCACTTACTAAGGATCTCTCCAGTTTTTTTATTTTTAAACGTTTCATAAACTAAAGTAAATACTTTGTTGCCAATTTTTTCAACCTTTATGATTTTAGTGTAAAATGATGATTATTTTCCTTAAAATTCAGAGAATTTTTTAGGAACAATTACTTTGAAATAATATCTAAAATCGTGATTTCTGTCTAATAGGAAGGGTGTGACTTTAGGAAGCCTACTGGCTGATGGGTTAATTGAAATTAACCAATCGGCCTTATCTTTATACACTATTCATATGTTAACTATGAATGTGTAAATGTTCCATGTTAAATTTTACAGTATGCCTTATACAATTGCGTTCATGAAAGAAGTGTTCCGAATTTCCTCAACTGCACCATTTTCAAACTTCCATCAAACACTTGAAGACGTCACATTTCGCGAATATAGAATTCCAAAAGGAACTGTTATCATTGGTAATTTGTATGGAGCCAATCACGATGAAGAAGCATGGGGCGATCCTGAAGTGTTTCACCCAGAACGATTTCTTAGTGCATCTGCTCCCTCATACTTGTCATTTTCTGTGGGATTGAGAACATGTCCTGGTCAAACATACGCCAGGAACACTTTCTTCCTATACTTGGTTTCACTTTGTCAGAACTACATTGTCGAATTTGACAATTTGAAAAATACAACACCAACGCCTGAAGAACTAAAAAATGATTGTTTAGTGAGTGTGTTTAGGATTGCAAAGTTCTATCACTATATTTTCAATAAAAGGGTTTGATTTATCTCATGAAAAGTTGAAGATGTAAGAAACACGCCAATATGCTAATTTAATTAGTTCCAGAACTGTAGGTAGTTCAGGATAAGAAGAAACTCATTTTCATAAATACAATTACACAAATCTGAAATGCTCCAATATTAAAGAAGGGATTAAGGAGAATATGAAAGTAATATTGTTAATTTTACCCCTTTGTCGTAGTGCAGTACTAAAGTGGGAGCTACAAGAACGGAAAATTCGAAACATTGGTAAAGTGGAAGTAAATTTCCTAGGTAAATTTTATCACCAGCAGAAAATTTATTAAATATAATTGTCTTAGAAGTAATATGATTCTTAACTAAAAAACATAGTACATATGTGTTGAAATGTTGGTTGCGGTAGGGGAAAGTCAGTAGATAAGTTCACAAGGATATTCACATAAGGTTGTTGAGTTGGTTGACATACCGGCTTGTGAAAAGTAATAACTTAACTTATTTCAACAAAGGTATTCAATTTATTGATGGCAAACAGCGAAGCAGGAGGCCTTTATAACGATGTCGTCTCCGCGAGTCTGTCAGCTTGTCCGTCTGCTGTCTGTCCAGATTCGATATCTGATTAGCTGCATGTGTGCTAGTTACATAGTGCAGGATTTTAGAAATTGTTGTCCACAAAAAGAAATGTCAAACATTATCACAAAAATTCATACTAATAAGGAAATAGTAACAGTTGCATACAAGTAGATCCATTAGAATATGGTTTAAAAATGAATATTTATAATTATTCTATTAATAAGTAAGACATAGGCGGTCGATTAGAAGGACTGACATTATCATCGCGTAAGCGATTTAAGTAACACAGTTTGAGGTAAATATATAATTTTTGTTACGGGGAAGTCAGTGTATTCGGAATACGTAAAGAAATCATCTGAAACGCGTTAATTCTGAAGAAAAACTTGGCGGAATTGCGATATAAACAAAACAAAGTTACAATAAACTTGTTTTTTTTTACATAAAACTATTTACAGCATGTAATTTGAAAAATATCGCTATCACAATTAATTCATGAGAATGTTAATAAATTTTCAAAAGCAAAAGTGAAGCATACTTACTTGACGTTAAATATTCTCCTTTTTTATTGGAAATTACAGGCAGTGGGAGAAAACACTACAGAACTCTGTTTTCTAGCATACAGAGGTCTGTATGGTATAACATACAGACCTCTGTATGCTAAAACACAGAGTTCTGTAGTGTAGTGACGTAGCATACAGAACTCTGTATGGTAAAAGGCAGAAGTCTGTATGTTTTTATAGCGCAGGTCAAAATCCAGGAAATGATAATTTTACACAATTATGAGGGAAGAATTGTGAATAAAATACATCCCGAAAGCTACATAGAATTATAAGATCGCTTGAAACAACAATAATTATTTATATTTCATCAAATCATTAGGGAAGTAGATATAATAGCATAATAATAGTTAAAAGTATTGAAAAAAATTTTGACGTTCAAAAAGCTAGGCACTTGTTAGTGTCAACTTTTAATACTGTTTACTTTAAAGTTTCTTTGTCCCCGCACATTTCATTTCTATTATCCCCTCACAGAAACCAAACTTGTCGTTCGCCGGCATGACGTAGCATACAGAACTCTGTCTTTTAGCATACAGAGGTCTGTATGTTATACCATACAGACCTCTGTATGCTAGAAAACAGAGTTCTGTAGTGTTTCCTCCCACTGCCAGGTGAGTAAATTGAAACTTTAATCATGCTTTGAAGTATTTATTATGAAAACTTTGAATGTGATAATCTTATAGATTTATCATATTATTTTGCTAAGAAAGTTGATCAGCTGAATCGACACCTTTTCAACTGTTAAAATGAAATGCTTAGTTGACAAATGTCGTAAAAGAAAACTTTTTTTCTAATTTTCCACCTCATTTACTTGGCATGTAAAAAAATATGATAAAAAATTTTCTTTTATTTTCTTTTAACTTATTCTGAATTGTTAGAATGAAAACCTAAGATAATGCATAAGGAACCAATTGCGCATATGGACAAGGAGACCCAAGTTTCTAACTACTCATTAGAATGTTTTCGAGACCTCGGGTGTGTTTTACGAATTTGAATTGCGTAGTGTAGGGTATTTTGATTTTTGGTCTATGCTTCTTCCTATGCAGCTCTATAAAAGTGAAATATAGGAACAGAATGATTCATTAGTAGATTACTCATCACCAAGGACGACCAAATTATGCGATTTTTCTAACCAAATTATGCGCTAAATATTTCAGTTTATGCGATTTTATGCGCTGAAATTCGACTCACAAAACTAGTTCTAAAGGCCGTTGGATGTCATATTTATTCGCTGTTTTCACGCTGTCGCAACTTGACAACCTTAAAGTTGAAAACCTCTACAACTTTTGCGAGTAACAAAGTCATACCTTTCAAATATATTAAAAAAAAACAATTCTCGTTCATAATTTGGCTAGAGCATTCAGCGTTGTTCCATTCCACCAATCCTTTTTTTAAATACTGTCTACCTGTCAAATTAATTCTTGAAAATCCCGTCCTACAACATGATGATCCCAATGTTCACAAAAATACAGAACCATAAAACTGTAATTTCTAAGTTTGAGCCTGTTAGCTTGTAAACACATTTAGCCGCTTATTAGCTGAAATAACTTTCCTCTCCAGTTTACCACCGAGACAAAAATTTAAGATCTTTACACTGGTACTGCTAAGATATGGTGCTGAGGATTGATGCGTTATTACGCTGTACTCATTAAGTAGTTGGGCATCATTTGGTTAACAACAGCAAACTCACAAATTTCTCCCTAAGATTATGCAATATTGTGAAAAACTATGCAACATTGTGTAAAATTATACAATATTATGCAAAATTACGCGCTAGTTTGAAATTATGCAATTTGTGCTCTTTATGCGGGACAAGTTGGTATCAATCGTCATAATTTTTCATGATCCAGTGACACTAGAAATATGAAACAGACGATCAGGGTTAATTACTATTATGCAATTTTATGCAAATTATGCATTTGGTCGTCCTTGCTTATCACAAAACGTATTCAGATACAGTTTGAGACACATAATTTATAAATAGACTCTTTCAGTTGGATAAAATAACAACCCAAAAGCATGATTTTCTGATATTCAAAAGCATCAAAACCTATACCTAAAAATCAGTTCAGAAATTGACAGTTGCAAAATCGCAACCATTTCGCAACTGGGTTGCGGCAGGTTGCGAGTTGCGGTTGCGGGGTTGCGGAGCAGAATAACAAAAATTGCGAATGCGGAATTGCGGCCAAATTGAAAATTATAAAAGTTGGTGTTGCGGCGTTGCGGCCAATTATGGAACTTGCAAAAGTTTCGGGACGTAAAATGCAAAAGTTGCGGTTGCGGAGTTGCGGGTGTCAAAAATGACAGCTGAAAATGCGGAGTTGTGAGTTTGTAAAGTAGTTGCGAAAAATAGTTTGATATTGTGCGCAATTATTACGCCCTGACTTGGGATGGACTCGGTTGTGCTAGTCAAATATGTGAAGTTGTAAAACGGCTATGTATAACCACAGATCTAACTTCAGTAAACTCAAAACTGAAATCGAAGTATAGTTTCTGATGTTACATTCGAGCACCTGTGTTACAGAGGAACTAGTAAAAAAGCGTCGCGCCATTCAAATTCAAATTATTTATCAAGGGAAAAAGTCTGAAGAGGAGTTTGAACAATTGTAAAAAAAATTTGAATTTTCTTTTCAGTCGAAACTGANGCGAGTTTGTAAAGTAGTTGCGAAAAATAGTTTGATATTGTGCGCAATTATTACGCCCTGACTTGGGATGGGCTCGGTTGTGCTAGTCAAATATGTGAAGTTGTAAAACGGCTATGTATAACCACAGATCTAACTTCAGTAAACTCAAAACTGAAATCGAAGTATAGTTTTTGATGTTACATTCGAGCACCTGTGTTACAGAGGAACTAGTAAAAAAGCGTCGCGCCATTCAAATTCAAATTATTTATCAAGGGAAAAAGTCTGAAGAGGAGTTTGAACAATTGTAAAAAAAATTTGAATTTTCTTTTCAGTCGAAACTGAAAAAAAAAAAATTTGCCGATGAAACTCAAAGAATTTCGTCAAAACTTTAGGCAGCAAGTTGAACTTTGCGAACTTCAAATTAATTTGATTAGTGGGTCTGTTAACCTCGTAGTGTGAGATTACATATTCAAAAAAACCTATCAACCACGGTGAAAATCTGAAATTATGTTTGTGTAACGCTCATTTACAATTAATTACTTTAACTAAACAATCCAAATTTTGAATTAATAGATTGTTGTATTTAATTCTTGCATATTGAAATTGAATAAAAAAAATTTAAGTGCTATTTTTATGCTCTAAATTCGCCTTAAAAGTTATAGGAACGTTTCTTTTATAATTTTGTCGAACGTTGCGAAAAATTTCCGGGAATTCTGGTTACGTGTTGGTTGCGGTTGCGGAAAATTTTGAATCCAAAATTGCGAATGCGGCGTTGCGGCAAAAATTTAAAATTTAAAATTGCGGTTGCGGCTTTCTAGTGGAAGTATTAAAATTCAAGAGTGCGGGTTGCGGAGTTGCGGGTATCAAAGCTCAAAAGGTGCGTTTATGGAGTTGCGGCTCAAAATATTGTACTGAAAGTTGCGGTTCGCTACCGCACTTCTGCAACTGTGGAAATTGACCTTATTATAATTCCGAATCATATCAAGGAGGCAAATGAATTATTTGAAAGAAATTAATATTGTATTGATTTATTGTGTCGCTTGCGGGCCCTAACGCCATGGGACCATTTGANATTATTTGAAAGAAATTAATATTGTATTGATTTATTGTGTCGCTTGCGGGCCCTAACGCCATGGGACCATTTGACATAAATTATTTTACGGTTATAATCGAGCTATAAGAGTATATTTAGAGTTATAAGATCTCCCACCACCAACACTGTGATTCTCTATCTAACACCCAAGACTACCCGAGATCTAGTANTTAGAGTTATAAGATCTCCCACCACCAACACTGTGATTCTCTATCTAACACCCAAGACTACCCGAGATCTAGTAAGACCCCAACTCACCATCCTAGGAAAACCAAATTCCAATTCAAATCATCTTCAAGTTTAATCATTAGGCCCATTCGGAACACAAATTATCTCATTCCCCAAGACTTCAGGTCAGATACTGGAAATCTAGTTAATCGTTCAAAAGGGAAAGAATTATTACCGCGTCACAATATCTTAAGGCCAATTTATACTCAATACGACAAGTGATCCGTCACGACAAATCGACTTAACGACTGGAACTTGTCGGGACGGTAGGTAATTTATACTCTGACAACAGTACAAAAATTTGTCGTTTCTCCTTTCCGTCCCGACAAAAAACTCTTCCGCCAAATATTAAACATGTTTAATATTTGACGGATCGGTCATCCGTCAAAGTTCCTTGCCCAAAGGCGCGAATCATTTTCATTTAAAATTTGAAATCTTAAATTACTAAAACTGAGAAAATTATTACCATTTGAGAGTTTTTAATTTGTAAAATAATTTGTAATAACTTAATAAATTTGTGATAAAATAATTTGTAATTCAAAAGTCACAAAAACTAAATCTTTGCTAATAAACTCGGAATGTATTTTAAATTCTGTTTACCTGCTTAATTTTTTACCAAAAACATCAGCGGTTTGTTGTCGGTTGAGTATAAATTGACATCCGCCAAAACTACTTACAAAAGAGGTGTTGCGGAATAAATTCCGTTTAGACAAAATGACGTGTCAGATGCATTTTGACGTGTNAAGTTCCTTGCCCAAAGGCGCGAATCATTTTCATTTAAAATTTGAAATCTTAAATTACTAAAACTAAGAAAATTATTACCATTTGAGAGTTTTTAATTTGTAAAATAATTTGTAATAACTTAATAAATTTGTTATAAAATAATTTGTAATTCAAAAGTCACAAAAACTAAATCTTTGCTAATAAACTCGGAAATTCTGTTTACTTGCTTAATTTTTTACCAAAAACATCAGCGGTTTGTTGTCGGTTGAGTATAAATTGACATCCGCCAAATCTACTTACAAAAGAGGTGTTGCGGAATAAATTCCGTTTAGACAAAATGACGTGTCAGATGCATTTTGACGTGTCGGAACGCTTACGTAAGAGTCTGAATTGGCCTTTACTCAGAAAATATTTCTGGGGTAAATCTTATCCCTGTTAGAAGGATAATTTCAAAGTCGTGTGTGATGTCAAAAGGAATAAGTCTGCACGAAGAGCTAGTGGTAGCTGGCAGATACTGTCTATGAACCTTGTGTCAATTATTCCACTGGTTTAGTTGTATACGGGTGATTACACACTAACCCATCATGTACACAGGATCAGCGTGAAATAAAACTTATTTCATCTTTGCCTAAGAGTACGAGGATCATGGCCAACTGATGCGAAGAAAATGGACCATTAAGACTCTATTCTTTAAAGGAAAATCAAAAAAAACTGATTTAATTCATGTCATTATTATTTGTTGTATACATATTATGGCAATACTATATCTATTGGCACAACTTTAATTATGGTATTTTATATTTTAATTCATAAATAAATAATTTTAACAAGTAATGAAGAGATTGAAATGGGTCTTTTGTTACCGGATAGCCTTACCACTTGTGCACATTACCATTATATTCGTTGCTTTTATGAGAATTGACTAATGAAGTTATTAGGTTTTTACTTTATTTCACTTAACTTAAGAGGGAAGGCTCATGGGTTGTCACTTCGTTTCTGAACCAAATATTTTTTTCATCTAGTTTCTCACAATCTGGACTGGAAAACATATATTTGTTTCGGATGGGGGTAAGAGAGGGGTTCACTGGACTTAAAAAAAAATTTCAGTTGCAATAAATAATATGATTTGGTATAAGAGTATCCAAGAAACTGACTATCGACATAGTACTAAGGTTGGTGCGATCTGTCAGTATCAGTCTGTCATTGGTGGGGTGGGGGTTCGATTCTCGTTGTTTGAAAAAAATTTTTGAATTTTTTTTTACAGGATATACTTTTTTTAGTTGTAAGGTTGAAATAGTTTACCTGGCGTACTTTTCACTTGATTTGTGACGAAATCTGTTTCTAGAAATTTAGTTTGCTAATCTTGCTTTATTATTTTACAAGAATAAATTTATCCGATTTTTACATATTTTTATGGAAAATAATAAGCAGAATTCCGCAAGATATTATTATTAAAACTTCATTTGAGAAATAATTTTCTCTTATTTCATTTTCTATGATTCGGAATTGTAAATACTAGGAACGTTTTCAAGAATCTTTTTGCTTGTGTGTACCTTTACTAAGAATAAAATACCATTACCAGATTATTAAAAATAGTTAACTTACGGATTTTTCCATCTTTGTAATTTACTAAAAATTGGTACAAATTAACGAAGTGTGTTTGCGTTTTAATTCTAAGATTAATTAAATGTTTGAATCTAATCAATGAGATTTTAATTTGGAGCATTATAGCGTCACATTTTCAATACGATGAGTTTTCTTTTGTTCATAGTTGCAGTAATTGGATGATTAATTTGAATTCTTTATAAATGCCGTACCATAGTAAAGCTAGGTTAGCAAAATAAATTTCTTGAACCATTTCGATAAAGAAATAAGGTGAAAAGCACGTCAGGTAAACTAATTCAACCTTATAACTAAAAAAAGTATATCTGTAAAAAAAAATTCAAAAATTTTTACAAACAACGAGATTCGAACCCCCACCCCACCAATGACAGTCCGATGCTGACAGATCGCACCAAGCTTGATACTTTGTCAGTAGTCAGTTTCTTGGATACTCTTATACCAAATCATATTATTTATTGCAACTGAATTTTTTTTTAAAGTCCAGTGAACCCCTCTTTTACCCCCATCCGAAACAAATATATATGTTTTCTAGTCCAGATTGTGAGAAACTAGATGAAAAAAAAATATTTGGTTTAGAAACGAAGTGACAAGCCATGAGCCTTCCCTCTTTAGTTGCAATGTATGATGTCCAAATTTCTATCGGTTTATTTATTGAGATATTTTATAATCCGCTTAAACATCACACAAGGTTAGGTTCTATTTAGAGTTATGTCAACTGTGTTCATAATCCAGAATCATTCTACAAACCTTATGAAGTTCACAAAAAGTGCAAACCCAATTTTATGGCTTTTTAAGGTTTGTAAACTTCGACGCCTACTGCGCAGGAGTCAAAATGACATATACTATGCCCTGAAGCTTTGGAAATATGCTACTATAGAACTTCGGCATATTGAGTCATTTTTTTAACCGCCTTAACAAAATATTAGGGTAATATTGGAATTACGACAGTCAAAGTGGTCACAAAACTTCATTCCGAAATATTTGTACGTTCCTGAAATATTAAATAAATTATGAAAAGCAATGAGAAGAAATGAATTAATGCAATTTTCTTATATTTATTAGAAACAACTGTTTTAAATTAACAGCAAGCAAATCTTCCTTATGGTATGTGAGAAGGTTTTGCGAAACACAAACTAGTTAAAAAAATCTTTACCTAACCTCACTGTCAGCATTCCGGAACAAAATTTAATGGAAATGTTTTACTTTACATTCATTTATTCCATTTTCGGGTAGGGAAGTTTCTTTACAAAAATTAAAACTGGAAGCAACCTGCACACCGATTTAGCACATATGAGCTAAATTCCATCAAAGTCAGTTGTTTGCTTACTGTATACTAGAGAACAAACCAATTTGTAGAAACAATCCGCCAAAAGTTACAAAAATGTGCATTGGTTTAGCAAAATATCATTCTGACAGTGGTAAGAAAATTAAAATTAGCTATTTCACTCGGTAATCGTTTCGAAAAATTTTTAGAAATAAATCATCTTAGATTTGGCGAGCGTTAATTTAAAATTATGAATAGTTACAGTTGTTTTTCAAAATATTTAAAAAAAGTGAGATTAATTCTCCATCTTTCTCCTGCTAATGTTTTACAAATTACCTAACATCTCGAAACGGTACAACGAAATTTCTTTTCGTATTTTCAGTATCGACAAAATAACTTCTATTAGCCAGTAACCTTTGATGCATTAATTTAATTGCTTGGGTTGTTTTAATTCCCNCTGTTCAAATATTTCAAAATGAAACGGTACAACGAAATTTCTTTTCGTATTTTCAGTATCGACAAAATAACTTCTATTAGCCAGTAACCTTTGATGCATTAATTTAATTGCTTGGGTTGTTTTAATTCCCAAAATTTTATAATCTGTGTAAGGAAGAGTAGAACCTTTGTGTCTATTACATATTTTGACTTATACAGTAAAGTTCGGCTATAGTGACTCCGGCTATAATAGAACTCCGGCTATAGCAAACCACACTGTCCGGTCCCTGCCAAGCAAATGGGAGATTATGTGTTAACTAGTCCGGCTATAATGAAATCGGTTATACTGAACTTCCGGCCTTAGTGAACCAAACCTACCGGTCCCGAGAGTCATTTTGTCCCGTTATAGTGAAATATGTCTGAATTCCGTAATGAGACCATTTGCTACTACTGTTCCTTATACTTTTATGCCTGCCCATCTATGCACCGGACTTGCATGTTGACTTATGAGTGAGTTTTAGTTTATTAAGTAAATTACTAATTCACAATGTCAAAATCAAGCAAAAAGCGCACTGCGTTGTCCTTAAACAATAAATTCGATTTATTGTGTTATTTATTTATTTAAGCAATTAGCTAAAATTCAAATATCAAATTCTTAGAATATAAAACGCCAACGCCGATGTAACTATCCAAAGTTAAATTCTGCGCTCATCAAATGGGCTTAAGCAAATCCCCATTATCCAGTGCTTTTCTAAATCGGCTTAGCTGAATTTATAGTGAAATATTTGGATATAATGAACAATTATTAAATTGAAGTGTCCGTTCACTATACGGATATAATGAACTCCGGCTATACTGAACCAGTTTTGCCGGTCCGTACAGATTCACTATAACCGAACTTTACTGTATATATTATTGAGATTTATTCGCTAAATACATATTCGCCCAGAGTTAAATATTACCACTCATGTTTATATTGCCGTACATTACATATTCTATATCAATGTAGTTAGAAGTCTTTATCGTCAACGAATAACTAATGGTTATACTGAACTATCTCATAATATAAAACTCAGGATCAGTATTATTTGCAATGAGTAAGAGTTTAAGGTTTAGTCCTAGGGATCCTCTAAGATTCTTTTATACTCAACGAGCAACGAGTAACAGAAGAATTTTCGTATTATAACTATGATAAACACAGCAGTCATCGTTATTTTGAAAAATTTTCAAAATCAAGAAATGAGCAGAAATTTTCTCCAGGTGAAGTGATTGTTCGAAATTCGTTTTATACAAAATCACATTTTCTAAGATTTTAAGAATACATTGAGTTCACAGGTTTATCATAAACTAAATTGCTTTGCGTTTTGAGCTACTGCAACTAGTACAGGGATAACCAAATTAACCCGGACCTTCTTTCTTCGCCTTTCACCAAAAACGGCTTCGGGCAGCCGGTACACAATGGAAAAGAAGTTAGCCGACAAATTTTTCAATTTATTTCTTCAAGTTGAACAATGAAAAACACAGACATAGACATTCATGCAAATTGATAATGATTGAAAAATAAAAATACTATCATCCAAATCATGCATTTTGTCATTATCATTCAAATAAATTTTGGAATGAAAAACAATGACATGGGGGTTTTTCGATTGATCCCAGACCAATAATGTGGATAAATTTTTTTTTATATTTTCAAAATATTCCTGTGAGTGACCTGAATGGAGTAAGGAATGAGAAGGGTACATTAGATTCCTTTTAATCAACTTACAATCCGAGGTCCCTTCTTCCTAACTTCCTTCAGTTCGGTCTCAATCAAAAAAAAATTGAGGGATGAGGGAATACAATTGGTCACCTTGACCCCTCATGTCGTGTGGTCACCGCAGTGATAAAGTTTGTAAGGAAAAGTTACTTGCGTAATTGAATTGAACGACTTTTGTAGAGGTCATTTCTGGTAGAAGTCAAAAAAATTGTACATGATCCAAGACTTAGTGACCACTTAAGGTCACCGGAGAGAAAAATTATACTAATAAAAGTTGTTCACCTGCTGATGCCAAACAACATTTGTAGAGGTTATTTTACACGTTTTCAGAAATGACCTGACCTTTGACCTCAAGAGGTCACCACAGAGAAAAATGTCATTAGGAANTTTTCAGAAATGACCTGACCTTTGACCTCAAGAGGTCACCACAGAGAAAAATGTCATTAGGAAAAGTTGGTCACAGAATCATTCTAAACAACATTTGCAGAGGTTATTTGGTCTCTCAAGAGGGATACATAACACGGTTGTGAAATTTTTTCGTTTTTTTTAATTTTTAAAATTTTAAAAAAGTTCAACAAGNAGAGGGATACATAACACGGTTGTGAAATTTTTTCGTTTTTTTTAATTTTTAAAATTTTAAAAAAGTTCAACAAGTGGTCACAGAGAAAAATTTTATTAGGAAAAGTTGGCAACATTTGTAGAGGCCATTTCATTGCTCAGGAGTAACACATAACACGGTTCTGAAATTTTTCTAAGTTTGTTTTTTGAGCCCCCTTTGGTTAAATCAAACCGCCAAATTCACACCCTCCAAATTTTTAAATTCGCGCTATTTATTTGCTGTCTCAATTTTTTTTTGATGAAAGCTACTTTCCATGGTCCGGGTTAATTTGGTTATCCCTGTATTTATCTGATACTTTTTTTGCGTCTTTGAATTCTTAAAAACAAAAGGAAACACCGATTTGTTTAATTTTGATATGTATTAGATTAAAACAAACATATCAAAATAAATTCTTTCATCATTAGGTTTGGCAAGAAAATTCATTAGGATATGATAATGTATACAAGCTTATTAGGCTTTGAATACAATATATGAATTTAGGCTAATGTGCACCTGTTCCAAAATTTTAGAAATTCTATTACTTAAGATTTGTGTAGATAGGTGTCCCTTAGAATGATAAAAAATCCGCATTCAATGGGTTTACGGAATAGTAGGTATTAGGTAATGAAATACGTTGCACACACTAAATGTAATACGTAAGATCTGTCAGTTTTACTAAACAAGTCTAATTTTCAAAATTCTCCTAGGTCCAAGTGGCTGGCCTGTTATTGGAAATTTACTATAATTTCGGATACAGCCATTGAATTCCTTGATTACATGGAAAAAAGCTTACGGCAATGTTTTTGGCTACGGTTCGTCTAACTACTTAACCATCTATCCATCAATCCATCTATCTATCTACCTATCCATCCATCATCAATTTATCCATATATCTCTATATCTATTCATTTATATATCCATATGCCTATCTGTTTATGAGTGAAGTGCGAATCTCAAGGTTTTCCCATTCATAATTAGAGCTAAGTCATGTGACTTATATCAACGTCAAAATCAATAAAAGTGTACGGTGTATTTTGTTTCTTTATTCTATTCAGAGTATAACAGTGATCAAGAGTTTTTGATACACATTGTCATTGATTCATGAATTTTCCAATTTTTTTTTGGTTCAAGCCCACAGGGCATAAGGTTTACATTAACTGTTTGAATTGCCCACAGCGGTATTTGTTATGATTAGTTTCCAATTACATAACTATAATCACTTCCAGTAAGTGAATAAAGTTGTCAAGTATCATTGTATCAGATTATTGAAGTCATAAAATTCATTTTTCCCATTTTCATCATCCTTCCCATTTCCCATTTATCTACCCACCTATCCATCCATCTATCTCTATATCTATTCATTTATATATCCATATACCTATCATCTGTCTATCCATTTATCCATATCTACCAATCCATCCTTTTTATCTCTCTCTCTCTATCTATCTATTTATCCATTTATCCATCTATCCTTTCAGCTGTTCACTTTTCTACTTATTTATGAATCTATCCATATTTATCTAATGTTATGTTATGTGAGTACTGCTAGGCTTCATCGTTTGACAAAGCAGTTAGAGTTATGCCTTCAAACCAACCGAATTGGCGCAAGAGCCAACACGGTCACTTTATGAGTTTATGTCTAGCTAAAGTTTAACTCTATTTTCAGTATATATGTATATGTATTATAATTCAGTATATATTTGGAATCCACCTCAAATTTTCTTTACACTTCCTGCCTTGTCGACCTTCATTTAGATTTCAGAATCTAGGTGTCGGAAGAATAATAGGATGAGGTTCTCTTTCTAAATTAGTTGTTTTTCATAAGTTTGGAGTTAGACTTCATCCCAATAACTAAATTAAACTACAAAAATATTATTTTCAAGGCCAACAACTAGCAAAAACTGGACGAAATTGTTTAATTAGAATTACTCACTACTTTCTGATTGGACGATTTACTTCAACTTGACGAGCATAACACACAAGTTGAGAAAAATGCATGACTTGGTGCAGTTTTATTTATCATTGGGTATTCACACAGAGCTTCTCTTAAGCTCACATAGCTTTGGTTACGATTATATGACTTTTGCTTTTAGCAACATTATTGTAGAAAGGAACAAACCATTATTCTCTATTATTATAATTATTCTCTACGAAAAAAGTTGATTTGTTGGACATAATCGTAATTGATTAGTGCAGTTTCTTTTATAAACAGAATTAAAGAATTCTCGCAATTTTACAGTATCTGGGTTTACAATATTTACAACTAGGGTTGCCCGAAACGGGTAAAATTCCGTTTCGGCCGAAACAGAAACAAAGGCGTAACCCGTTTCGGCGAGGCCGAATCTTTGGCCGAAACAGCCGAATCTGGCGTGTGACGTGTCTATCGAATCGATTTGCCAAGAATATAACTGTCATCAGGGTTGTTAGGTTATTTTTTTGTTAGATTATTATTGTTATTTGTTTAAGAATAATACTCGTAGAATTATTTCATTTTTTTTGTTTCATAAAGTAACTTTTGATTTCGTATTTTAATTTAACCTAATTACGATAAACTCACTACTAAACTATGGCCTTACTACTGAACTATTCCCACATTTTTTACCACCTGTTATATAACAAATGGGAACACTGTATAGTACCATTTTTATTGAACGACAGGAAACGTCTGAAAAAACTAGCAATATATCAGATGACGGGAAAACGCTGGCGGTACTAAATCGAAATCTGCCTCTCATGGCTGGGTGCTTTATTATCGGTTAGCCGTAACAGGGGGTTAGAAAAAATTTAATTATTGGTTATATTTTAGTCGGAGAAAATAAACTTTAATTAGTGTTGCCCCGGCGCGGATTAAATTTGAATAGGCTGATGCACCGATGCAGCAGACTACTGAATCGGCCAATCTTTTCTACTCAGAAAGCTGTTTTTTAATTGATTATAGGATATCGGATATCCGGCATGATATCAGAAACGGATATACACCGTTTTTTATTTGCCGAATATCAGAAACGAATATGCAGCGTTTAATTGCCGGATATGAAATATCCGACAGAATATCCGAAACGTATAGCCGGCAATTATTTCCAAAACAGATTTGCGGCATGACATCACAAACGGAAATCAAGCGTGTTTTATTTGCAGGATATCGGATATCCTACAGGATATCGGATACCCGGCAGCAAATCGGAAATCCGACAGGATATTGGATATCCGACAGGATATCGCAAACGAATATCTGGCTTGATATCAGAAACTTTTTCGTACAATTTCTAAAATAGGTTGGAAATAAATCGCAGCTCATAGACTTTGTGGAGCTAACCCACCATGGTACACCTAGTCATTAATGTTAAAACTAGATTTAATGTTACCCAGCTACCTCACCTCAGTCCATTTGTTGTAATCTTACGCCAAAAACAAATAAAATTGAGGTAACTGAGAACGGTTTGATTAAATTTTTCGGAGTCTAGACAGTTACCAACGTTTCGGCCGAAACGCCGAAGCGGAGCAAAAAAGATTCGGCCTACGCCGAAACACGTAAAAGTCCATGATTCGGCGGCAGAAGCTTCGGCACCCGAAGCTTCGGGCAACTCTATTTACAACACACTATTGCAACTAATAAAATAGCTCTATTATCTCAATAACTTTATTTTTATTCAAAATGAAAAGATTCCCCTGGTCGTTACAACAGCGCAGTGTAATTGGGCGGTGGAGAAATATATTAAGAGTAAGAATTTTCTTTATTGATTTTTTGTAATTTATAAAGAAATGGAGATGTTTAAAGCGACTGCTGAAATTGAGATAACTTATTTTAGATACAAAAGTCCCTAAAAATGTAAACTAGATCAAAATATTCAAAATGTGTTAGAACCGTTATGAATAAAAAGAGCACTATCGGTTCAGGTTTTTTAACACAAGATTCGAAAATTTACGACTGTTTCCCAGATGTTCACCCGAAACTGAATATTTCCAACATTGTTTACAACACTGTTAGGACTATTATGGCATAAGGGCATTGATAGATTTGAGATAGTTCATGCCAAATGTAAACAATCACAAAGCGGCATTTTACCGTTGTTTGAAAATTAGCGCACCATCATGTTCGAGATGTTGAGCCACTTTTGCTTGACGAAGATCGAAGTAAGGTTTCTTTAAATCAAATACCACAATCACGTCAATGTGTTGAAAGCTTATTTAGTCTATTTTTTTTAACTTGCAATTGAGATGTTTTAAATATTTTGTTACACCTCAATTTAACACTTATTCAAATCAAATAAGATTTAGAGTGGCATGAGAAACAATTACAAAAAGTTAAATTTATAAACTCTAAATTTTTATTTTTTCCTATTATCTCATCGCATAGAATATTATAAATTTCAAATTTTTATAGCAAAATATATGTATTTAAATTGAATTGTTTAGCCAGGTTTGAGTATTACTAAGTATTAGACAATTGGACTTTTGGGTGCTGGATGCTACGGAGCCTTTTTGAATTTTTCTAAATACAACCGGTTTGATATTGTTGACGTCTTTATTGTTTTTTTTTTATTAAATTTTATAAAACATATCAAAAAGCAATTATAAAGATTTTCTTTTTTAATTATGTTCAAAATTTATCAATATTATACAATTTCAAAGTTTTGCCAAAAATGTAACTATAACTGATAGTCTTTATCTTCTAATACATTACTAACATACAACATTTATTGAAGTTTTATAGGGAATCCTTAACATGCAAAGGCGGCAAATGACCAAAAAATTACTNTAACATACAACATTTATTGAAGTTTTATAGGGAATCCTTAACATGCAAAGGCGGCAAATGACCAAAAAATTACTCCAATTCAAGCCGTTAGTATATGTTGGAAGCATTTTATGAGAATGGTTTGTTGTATGTTCGCGGCATCACTCTAGAATGACGGGACAGATTGAGACTGTTCTTCAACAATTTGATAACTCGTGCATTAAGAACGGAAGATTTCTAAGACAAACCATTTCCGTGTACTGAAGCGCAGGTAGTTATAATTTTCACAAAACTTGAAATTTTATTTATGTTAGGAAATAAATGAATAATTTTGACAAGTGATGGATGAATCGGAATGAGATTTTCATTACCCGATAATCATGTATCAAACTGTTGCACAGTTAATGTTTTAATGCGGAGTACTTGCACGAATACGTTTTTGAGTTCATTTCAATCAACTTAGCGGTTTAGCTTTGGAATGAATTACTTGCCAGATTATAGCGGCTTGTTTATATAGTTATATAATTCGGTTGTTTTCAAATAAGACCATCTGACAATTAGAGTGACACTCAATTGTTTTCATAATCCACAAACATTTTGTTAACTTCATCAAGTTTGTATAGAGTGCAAACTCGTTTTTATGGCTATTCAAAACTTGATAAACTTCGATAAACTTGCAGAGTAGTCAACATGACAAAGATTTTGCCCTGTAGCTATGAGAATTCAATTTATGCTACTATAGAATTTTGGCATGCCCTAATTTTTATTCTAACTGGTTGAACACAATTTTACGACAGTATTGGAATTATGAAAAGTATAATATCGAAATATTTGCACGTTTGTGAAATACTAAATAAATTGTGAAACTTGGCAAGGAGCAAGCTATAAAACGAATTAATGCCACTTTCTTAAATATATTGAAAAGCAACTGACTGGTTTAAATTAGCACAAACTAAACATTGTGATATGTTTGAAATTTTTCAGAACCATAAAGTTGTTAAAAATTTTTTTAACCTAACCTCATCGTCTGAAACCCGAAAAGATATTTTTAAGCGAAAATTTAAATTGTTCAACAATTTTTCCCATTGTCTAACAAAATATTTTTGACGAAGATAAGAAAAGGAGAAAACTTGCCCACCGATTTAGCACATTAGCGCGAAATTTCATCAAAATCGGGTACTTGGGTACTGAAAACTAGACAACGAATAAATTAACAGAAACAAGCCGATAAAAATTACACCCAAGTTAGTTGGTCCACTAATGTATCATNTAGACAACGAATAAATTAACAGAAACAAGCCGATAAAAATTACACCCAAGTTAGTTGGTCCACTAATGTATCATCGTGATTATGCTTAATAATTTAACTAGCTAATTATTTATCTTACCTTTTAAAACAATTTGCTTTTCATAATATTTAAGACACACCATCGATTCATTTTCCAGCATTCTCCTATTAATCTTTCACAATTTATTTAATATCTCGGAAACGTGAAAATATTTCAGAATGAAATTATGTGGCCATTTTTCTTTTTGTATTTTCATTGTTGGAAATATGAATAATGATGTAAAATAACTCTGATATTTCTAAATTCTAAAGTGGCTTTAATCCAGTTTTCAGTGTTGTGTAAAATATCTAGTAACGAATAGTACAAGCTTCGTGTCTATTGCACATTTTGAGTATATTGGGACTCATTAGATAATTATATATTCACGCAGAGGTAAATATTACCACTCATGTTTATAATGCCGTCAACTTCCCATTTTTTAGGGAAGTTAGTAAAACTCCTTATCATCAACGTATGACAATTCATTAGACTCAATATCTCACAATAACTATAAAATCATTTCAGGAGCAACACGATTTGCGATAAGTAAGACTTTAGGGTTTCGCNCAATATCTCACAATAACTATAAAATCATTTCAGGAGCAACACGATTTGCGATAAGTAAGACTTTAGGGTTTCGCCTTAGGTGGTCATCTCTTCTCATTTTTTCAAAAACAAACCAAGTAACAGATATTTTTTAATTAAAATGATAATATACACCTTAATTATAGTTATCTTGATTACTCTGGTACTTCATTCTTTATGCAAGATTTCAAAGTCAAGGAATAAGCACAAATTTCCTCCAGGTAAAGTAATTGTACGAAATTTGTTTCAGGCATATTCATTGTTTCTAAGGTTTCCAAAATACATTGAATTCACGAGTTTGTCATGACCTCAAATATCTTAATACATTAGTAATTAGTGGAAATGGCAACTCTATTTGGCGTTATCGGTAAATTATGGTTGCTTGCCTCAGCACGGCACACTCATTTTGGCTTTACAAGCCAAAATTACATAGAAACGGTAAAACTAGAGTTTGTTATGACTCCCATTTGGCCCGGAGTCGGAGTCAGCGAATCCGACTCCAAAAATTCGAGAGTCGACTCCGGAGTCAAACAATTTGAGTTTTAGTTGACTTTTAATTTCGATTTCACACAAAATGTTTCTCCAGTTGAAACCAGAGCGCGGCGGTTTGGGCACCGGTTCTTGCTCACTCGGGCTATTTTGTGAATAACAGAGCACCACTGGGATGTAGTAGTGAGTAGTAGTGGGAGCATCCTTAGTTGGACTGAAAGCGTGATTTTCGAAAAAGTGCCCTAGCCCAAGCAAACCCAATCGAAAATTTTTGAAAACAGTCTCGAGTTCGAGCAAACCCTAAGTCGAAATTTCAGAAAAGTCCGAGAAGGCCCCAAGAGAAAATTTTAAAAAGAGCAGAGGCCTTGGGAAAATACTCAAATGCAGTGTATATTTACATCGAGTACGCATTATACATACGCAGTGAAAGTTCGTATAAGAATTAAAGTCTGTAGTAAACAAGCGCAGTACGCATTGTATTTGTGCAATGAGCATTTTTTATACGCAGTGCGCATTCTATATGCGTGGGATACGTTTACATGTTGCAAAAGAGCCCGAACGGTTCCCGAAAAATAATTTCAAAAGCGTCCGAGCAAAGCCTATGAAAAATTTTCTAAAGAGCCGGAGCCTCCAAAGCATCCAAAGAATTTTTTAAAGAGCCCGAGCAGGACTCCAGCAGAGCCCAACCGAGAGTTTTCAGAAACCCGAGCAGAGCCAATGGAGCTGTTTAAAACAACCCGAAGAGAGCCCAAACCCAAACGCCTAGCTTTGGCTGAAACTGAAANAAAACAACCCGAAGAGAGCCCAAACCCAAACGCCTAGCTTTGGCTGAAACTGAAACACAAAGAGGATTGCGTAACCAACTGAAGTAGTGTAAGTAGTGTCTTTCTGCGCAGTCTTAACTATTATTTTTCTCATCCGTTTATCACACAAGGAGTCGACTCCGCGGCTCTTAAGAGTAGACTCCGACTCCCAAATGAACATAAGTGACTCTGAAGTCGCCAACTCCGACACCCAAAACTTTGGGAGTCAACTCCGAGTTCGGAGTCGAGAGTCGACTCCGACTCTCGGAGTCGGAGTCATTACCCACACTAGGTAAAACGTTCGTACATTAACAACACAAAACTAGCGCAATACAATTTTCTTGATAAATATTCTGTGTTGCAAACACATTACAGATCTGTCTGGTCTGCCAGGTCGGCGGTGCTCAAATTCACTAACGAATTGCCTGATCAAGATGCGGGTTTCACTAATAGATAGCTCATGTACTGGAAACGGACAAGTTCGCAGCTGAGCAATATCCGTCACTCAGACCTAACTTTTAATTTCACTCCCGAAACAACAATTTTGATTATTGGAAATTTACATGTTAAATAAAACTCGAATATTTCGATAACCAATGGAAGGATCGATAGGGTTTTTACTGCGGGATAGCCTCAAACGTATCCTGTGCATTACATTAGCCAACCCCAGACATTACCCGACCTCGACATTACCTTCCCACAGGCATTTCTTTACCCCGACATTACCCTACTCCAGGCATTACCCTACCTCGTACATTACCCAACCCCCGACATTACCTAACTTCTGACATTTCCTTACCCCGACATTACCCAGCCCCAGGCATTACCGGACCATGAACATTACCCTACTCTTGGCATTTCCCTACCCCCGACATTACCCAACCCCAGACATTACGCTAATAACATAATTCAAATAATATTCCTTTCCATCTTCTGTTTCAACGTTAGCAACGTCTTCCATTACTTTTGGATTATAGATAGAACCTAACAACCTAACAACATAACTAACTAATCTTACCTCGTGCATTACATTACTCATGACATTACCCTATCCCGGGTATTACCCTATTCTAACATTTCCCTAAGCCCGAGCATTACCTTGCATTCTACATTTCCCTACCCCGGGCATTACCTTACTCCCAACATTACCCTAAGCCGGGCATTACTTCCAACATTAACCCACCCTGGAAATAACGCAATCCCTAACGAAAGTTTCTCTTGCCGACTCAATCCATTTCCTACCACCCAACCGATCTCTCTAACGCCCTACAGTTCTCTCTACAGGTCAAATTCCTCCCTACGTTTTATGCATTGCAACATAGGATTATCCCAGTTTACAACGGTTTATTAGGAATCTTGTCTCAATTTATAATTGTTTCCAAAAACCATTCATAATGCACATAATTAGATTTCAACGAAAAACACTTGCTATAAGTGAAATATAAACTTAAAAAAAAAGAAACCATTTTTCCAAGAGTAAATGTTTAGGATAGATATAGTAACACCAGATGGATTGTTAAATCCAGTAATAGATGGATTGAATATCAGTCATGATTTATTGTAAAAAATGTTTTTAATGATTGGCGCCGAAATCAGTGGAAATACGCCTCTTTTGCGACAATCCTTTTTCGATTATGCCATATCAAAAAACGGATTGAAGATGCATGTAAGAAATGTTTTGAAAATATTACTTTAAATTTACAGAACAAGCGGCGTGGTCAACTCCGTTTGAATTTGTCAAACCAAAATTGGACTAAAATTGATTGTGCTCGAAAGTTTTGCATTTACCTCATTGCTGTATTATATTAACAATAGAAAATGAAACAGATCTCTAATAAGCTCTACTTTATATTGTTATTTGGATTGCTTTTCTTTGCAGAAAATTTGCAAACGCTTCGCGTCTGCAAATTTTGCTGCGTTGGTCCCAGCAAATTCAAAATGTTCGTGGGGTCACCCGCTGTGTGACCCCATGATTCATTCTCTGAGGCGAACTTCTCTTCCAGAGTTCGGTGTATCCCGAACGTTGGGGCGAGTAGGCATATACTACACAGGTGTCACTTCGACACCCGGTACTGCTAATGCTACCGCTAATGCTACCACTACCATTACTTTGAGAAATAAGGTTCCCGCTACCACGGTCCGCGCTACTGCTACTTTGAGAAAATTTTTACCCGCTACCACCATTAATTCTTCAAAACGATTATGCGTTTTATGCGTTTGAGCGGCCCTGGTGATGATGTATTTTCGTAAAATCATACAAATTTAAAAAATGTGCATCTACTTGTAATACTAAACTTAATTCAATTCAATCAAAAAAAGCGTAATTATGATAAAGAACAATGAGAAAATTCATAATTATAATGAAAAGGTGAGTGAAAGTTAGCTAAAATTTTTACTGCTATCAAGTCCTCCGTTACCGCTAACGCTACCGAATAATTGAGAAAACATTTCCCCGGTACCGCTCTCGCTACTTTGATAAAAATTTTCCAGCTACCGCTTCCGCTACTAAGGTCCTCTACTTATCGCTATTCTCCCACTACCAAAAATAGCGGCGCTACCTAAAATGACACCTGCGGTAATGTCCAGGTTTCAGCCAGTCAACATTAAACCTTTGAATAAAATTTAGGAAATTGCAATCAAAAGTCATGAAGAAAATCAAGTGTGGTATGAATTTTCGCCACTTCCTGTCATGAAATTTCACCTTGAAGAGTATCATTTTTATTTCATTTAGTAAACATGACACTGCGACGGGATAGTTTAGCCTTGGTCACGCTGCATCAAGAACTGGAGTTTTTCTTTTCACATCTTCCCTGCTTCCATGTTCAATGTAGTGCTCATGATTTTCTTTTGATTAAAATTTTTTTGATAAATAAAATCGTTTTTTTATAATTATCTGTTTTTTTTTTTAAATAATTATCAAAGATAATAAACTTGTCTTTTCTGTCACTGCAAGCGGAATAAAAAGTGATGCCAAAAATCTTTCACTGTCGTCGTTGTTCTATAATCTTTCAAAATTGATTAACAAACAAGCCCGAAACAATTTTCCCCCCACAAAATTTGCAAGCTATTGCAGTCTTTGCATTACCTAATTTTACATACGTATAAAAAGCATGAGCAGGAAAACTTCAAAATATTATCTGCAAAAGGTAGCTGAGCTTTAAACCCCAACTTCACCAGTGCAAAAATTTTTCCACTGACAGAATTTCTGACCGTCGTCTCTTTTTCTATGCTGCATCCTTGGAGAACTTGATCGAAAAAATTCTGAACCGGAATATATTTCCGAGGATATTTCCGTTCATTTNTGAGAGGTCAAGTGGTTCAGTCAAAGTGTAGTTTATTACTGTCTGATTTTTGGCCAAGTTATTTGTAATAAGAATAGAATGCTTTTTAGACTAAGACTATCTTTAGTATTTGGGTTAAATGAAAACTAAACGAAGAGCCTTAGATACTGATGACTCAGGCTGTCAAAGTACGAAAGTTCAATATGACTCACTAGAGAAGGGACTTAAGCATGAGTGAATAGCGTGATGGAAAATTTACAAAATTTCTAAAATAACTTATACAGGAATTGTCATCTTTTCTAACANGGATATTTAAATGGAAAATTTTTTGCAGACAAGTAAGAATAAAATATTTTTCCGATCACTTTAATTTTTTCTTTGCCTCACCACAGCAGAATTTTCTTTCTAGTGATCGATAACAATTCTCCCCATTAAATTTTAAAAAAGACTGCTCCTTTTCGACTGAGTTTTTTCTTCCATTCATATTTCTCATTTTCGGTCTGACTTAACGACGGAATCTCTTCCACGGAGAAAATTTTCAATGACTGTCCATTTGAGGAATATGTTTCGTTACTCCTTTTTAGGTAAAGCATAGTTCAGGAAAATATTCCGTTGATCGAAATTCCATCCGTGGAAAGTTTTCCATGGAAGTCATTCTGTCACGGTGAAGCTGTGGCTTATCTGAATAGCCAACAACGCAATATTATGACTGTTTTCTTAGTTAAAGGCAGATTTTTGACGAAAATAAATCGACATACAACTGGAAATCATATAAATCGCTTCAAAGCTGATGCTAGTTTTTATTTAGCTTTAGTACAGGGACAGCCAAATTAACCTGGGCCTTCTTTCTCCGCTTTTCACCAAAAACGGTTTGGGACAGGCGTTACATATTTAGTAAATAATGGAAGTGAAGTTAATTTTATTATATCACTATAAAATATCAGTTCCGATTAGATACACTAATGCAACGCTACGGAGTAAAACAGAGACAGAGAGATGGATCGGCAAGTTCTCTGTTAAGTCAGGTGGAGTAGATGCCAAGGGATCGTACCCCATTCCTCTTGTTGGTCATTTCTCTCAAATATTCATCTTTCAGCATTACAGAATAGCGTTTGTTTAGAAAAAAATTCAAAATCAGTTTTGATTAGACACGTTAATTCAAAACAGTGCAAAGAATGAAAGCAGNAGATGCCAAGGGATCGTACCCCATTCCTCTTGTTGGTCATTTCTCTCAAATATTCATCTTTCAGCATTACAGAATGGCGTTTGTTTAGAAAAAAATTCAAAATCAGTTTTGATTAGACACGTTAATTCAAAACAGTGCAAAGAATGAAAGCAGAGGCAGAGAGAGGGATCGACAGGTTCTCTGTTGAGTGAGGTGGAGTAGATGCAAAGGGACAATACCCCATTGCACTCATTTTCTCAACTCTCTGCTGCTCTTGTTAAATAATTAATTTTTCAAAGGTATGTTTTTTCAAACATACGCTAACTTCATTTCCTCCAACTATTGTATTTCAAGCTATTTGCAGTCTCAAATTTTTTTTGGTGAAAGCGACTTTCTACGGCCCGGATTAAAGTGGCTGGCCCTGTGTAATAACCAAGGACGCAGTCTCTACGCATTTGCATAATCGCAGCGAAGCAACACTAATTGCTGATACTAAGGATTTCACGAATTATGAAAAATGGAGTGGATTAACACAATGTTAATTTGGATAATAACGCATGATCACAACGTAAACGCATAATTTATTTTACGTCTCACTTTTACAGCTTTTAGCACTTTTTATACCTACCTTGAGAGCAAATTGTTGTTCGAACATCAACGAATTGACGATTTTTAATTATCGGACACATTTGACAAATTTTATTTCAAAATTTTTGCTAAATCTAGCAATATCTGCGTGTATTTCTTGTCGGGGAAACTAAATTCTTGAAATCCATGGCTCTAATTCCACTAATAATCGATAAAGGAACGTCCATGTGTTTGATGATCATCAGATAGTCAATATAATGTTTTAAATGCCGCGCATAAAATCGCATAATCTTTTTTAAATGTCGCATAATTTTTCTAAATTTCACGCATAAAAAAGTCGTTCTTGATAATAACTAACTATACGACAAAATATGCAACGCATATTGTGAAAATTTCAAAACAAATACAATTTGTTTCGTCATGATAGTATATTGATTTCCTCTTAACTTCAAAATATATTTTGAATTACACTTGACAAATAAATAAATGTAAACGAGAACTGATTAGGAATTATCCAGGGTCAGTTTAGATTGTCAATTCAATTGAAAAAGCTGAGCGACGACAATTTAAAATGATCTTGTAGTTGTTAGGTTTGACGAAGGAGAATTTTNACTAACTATACGACAAAATATGCAACGCATATTGTGAAAATTTCAAAACAAATACAATTTGTTTCGTCATGATAATATCAATGATAATTATCAGTAGATAGTATATTGATTTCCTCTTAACTTCAAAATATATTTTGAATTACACTTGACAAATAAATAAATGTAAACGAGAACTGATTAGGAACTATCCAGGGTCAGTTTAGATTGTCACTTCAATTGAAAAAGCTGAGCGACGACAATTTAAAATGATCTTGTAGTTGTTAGGTTTGACGAAGGAGAATTTTCCAAAGTAATATGCAAATAAAAATAAACAACCCGTCCATAACCCATGTTTCTAGCGATGCAAGGTCTCGACATGATTTACTACTCATGCCTCTGCCATCTTCATTACTAATTCTGGTTAGACCCGCTCTTAATCAACTGGTTAAAAGAATGAATGATCAGGACAAGATTAGTCTTTGATCCAGCTGCAACCTTCATCTTCACACTCAAATACTTACCAATTCAGGAAAGTTCTCATAGACGTTAATGATACAGTAATTGTCCGGATAGTTCAATTATATTATTCTATTTTGAATTAAAAATGAAACTTTGAACAGAAGAGAAAACTCTGAATTCATAGCATTAGGAGTATGGGAGAAGTTGAGTTGAATCGACTTTACTCTGCGAGGCTGTTTTGAGTGAAAATCATTCATGGAAAGGATTCGTGAATCGAGTTGACTCCGCCTCCTGAATAGAAAAACTGAATGGAATGAGAAGAATATTGTTATAAATATCTACCTATTGAAACACCCAATCATTGGAATTGTTAATATTACGAAAATTATCTTAAAACATTATCTTATACTTAGTTATTTCATTTGCAATCTTAAAGAAAAATTTAACATGAGTTGAAACCAATTTATAACAGATATCTACAACTTATATCTAGCCTTCGGTGGCTCAATGAAATATTTCCCATTCTCATTCCAGCTACGGAGTGTGGAGTGTGCAGTGGAAATGCTGATAGCATATCTGTCGAATTCCTAGATAAATTCTCTTACATTCTTTTCCTCTGCTCTTAATTGTGCAAAAGCCAAAAAATCAACTAAACGTACCGTTAACATTAAAACTTATATATACAACTTATTCCAGGTCCGAGAGGTTGGCCTCTAATAGGTAACTTGCCAGAATTTCGAAGACAACCGTTGACTTGTTTGATGAAATGGAAAACAACATACGGCAACATTGTTGGTCTAAGAATTGGAGAATACAAGTAAGTACTTGATTACATGAATATAACTTTTGGTGGCACTAAGTTCTCAATATTATAAAGCTGTTATACAGTGGTTTTAGCTTAATGTCGCCTCCTAGGGAGCCGAAAATTCGGTTTACACTGGAGCGGAGTTGACAATAGCCGATTATGTCAACTGAGTGACAATTTAAAGATTAGGTGACATTAACCAAAGTTCTTCGTTTTAGCGGAATATTTTTGTTATACCATATATTTTCAATTTATTTAACAGGTTTTAAAGGTTATTACCTGAATTTGGAATACTTTAAAAGCAAATAACTTCTCAAAGTAATCACTCTTTCATTTGCGAATACCACTTCAATTTCTGTGTAGTCGTTCTTGTAACAAATGTCAAAATGACCTAATAGAATTAGTGGTACGTCACTCAATCAACCATCAGAGGCAAGCTACGAATCTGACATACATTATTGACGTTCCAGTCAAATTTTACGAAATTAATTTGGCAAATCTATAGAATTTTATATAAGATTCGTAATAGACGTGAACTTTCTGTTCAATTGAAATACTTCTTAGTCAAATTTCAGTGGCTTACTTCGTCATTTGTTGCAAAAATAAATAAAAATCCAGTGAAATTCGCAAAACNCAAATACCACTTGAATTTCTGTGTAGTCGTTCTTGTAACAAATGTCAAAATGACCTAATAGAATTAGTGGTACGTCATTCAATCAACCATCAGAGGCAAGCTACGAATCTGACATACATTATTGACGTTCCAGTCAAATTTTACGAAATTAATTTGGCAAATCTATAGAATTTTATATAAGATTCGTAATAGACGTGAACTTTCTGTTCAATTGAAATACTTCTTAGTCAAATTTCAGTGGCTTACTTCGTCATTTGTTGCAAAAATAAATAAAAATCCAGTGAAATTCGCAAAACTTTTTGAAAAACTTGTGTTGTGCACTAATAATAGATGTTATATCCTTAATCTTGAAAAGATTTACATTCGATTGACATATATTACATTTAATTTCGCGATGAGTAACTTGGCTACAATTTTACCGAAAGTGGGATGGGAAAATTATCTGAGTGTCGCCAGCTAAGTTTAGCATATTCGCGCTTGAGATACGCCCGCGACTGCTGGTGAGTCTTTAAGAAAATAAGCTTTCACGATCGAGGATGTTGTTTCAACAACTATCACTGATAGCCCACACTATTTAAACAAACATGAGTTTATATTCTGCCTTGAGAACCGAAAGTTTCCATTAAAGTGTGATTGTCTTCCATGCAGGCAGTTTAAATGAGGTGACAAAACACGGAGATTGACATTAGGCGGTTTGACAATAGGCAGAGTATTTACTACATGAGAGCATGGAGTTTAGCCGGGGGAAAGCTAACCGGTTCACCATAAGCGAAGTGTGACAATAAGGTGTAGTGCCATTAAACTAAAACCACTGTGTTACCCTCAGTAACTTGTGTAAAGTGTTAGACCCTTACTATATGTATATTATTTCTGACACATAAGGGAAACGAAATACATTATGTAGAAATGGATTCGCCTGATGCAGGGTATACTTCTGTAGGCTGTTTAAAAATAACATCTGTGAATTCAAAAGAATTTTAATTTAAAATGGTTTTCGAATTTTCAAAATTCGAACTTGGAGCATCGATGTGGCTAAGCAGGAGAAAAGTTTGTTTTATAGAAACTCTTCTGATCCTGCATTATTCTTGATTTCTATATAGTGGGGGATGGTTTTTGACTTTGTGGCTGAGCCGATGTCTATTGCTAGCAAATGAGTTCTGAACTTTTTGTGGAATTTGGTTTCATCGTTTTTTAAAGCCTGGTAGGAGTCAGTTTCCAAATGTTCTTTGAGACGATTGGACTTAGTTCTGCTTGTAGTTGTAATTCCAGCTGTACTTCAAATTCTGGTACCAGATTTAAGTTTTCCTTAGTTTGCATATAGTATGATATCTTGTGTTTTCGTAGAAAGTAATCTTTTCAGCAATGGTAGGTTGCTTTTTAGAATGACGTACTTAGTCGCTATGGATCCTGTCTCCATTCTTATAAAGTAGTGCAGTGTAGAAATTGGTGAGTGTAGGATTTGTTTGAGATATTGAAGTTGGACTTTCCCTATTTGATCTGAGTAAGGGAGAAACCAAACCGCGGATCCGTATACTTGTGTTGACGATATTATACTATTCAGTATGTATTTCGCTGATTTCAAGTTTAGCTTCTTAGTATTTTTCAGAATTTGAACCACGCTGCCTAGGGCAGCAAGGCCTTTTGAAATTGTGTAAAGCTGAAAACAGCCATTTGACTAAAAATTGACTCCGAGGTATGTGTAGGATTTGGTAGTTCTAACTGGAACCCTCTCCATGTAAAACGTCCTGCTTTTTGTTTCTTCCAGAACGTCTAAATACTCTAACTTGTGTTTTTCGTTAGGTCCATCTTTAGCCCTCTTGAATGAAAAAAGATAGATGTAAAAGTTATTTCTTTTAAGAGTTCCTTAGCATGTGCGGGTAGAACAAGGTCGTCCGCGTATAAGATGTGGTGTATAGTGCGGATGTGTAATGTGGAAAGGATTCTGTATCGCCCGGTGGTTAGATGTGAGGAGACTCGTACTGTAACAGTAGCCAAGCGAGGCTTTAATCCCAAGAGACAATGACAAGTATGAGTAAAAACTCGCCTGTAAGATAAGGAGACCCATGGTCCAGTGTAGAAATACAGAGGCTACTCTACTTTTTGTCTCACAGTAATATGAACGAAGCAAGGTCACATATTTGGAGTACATTGTTGAGGTCGTCAATAAAGCGGTTGAAGAGGGTGGGATAGCCGAATCTTACTGCATCACTTCTTTAAAACTTCTTATGTGGTTTGTTAGGCCTGTATTGTACATTGTTCTTGCTTCAGCATTTACATAGATAAATTAGGAAACTCCTATGAAACTTCTTTTGACTTTCATCTGTAGAAGGATTGTCCAGACCATACTTGGGGAATCAANAGAAGGATTGTCCAGACCATACTTGGGGAATCAAAGGGTTGAGAGGTCAACGAAGCAGATGTAAAGCCTCTTACTTTTTAACAGTTGTGTTTGGAGGATGGAAGTGAGAACAAAAATATGATCTGTATTGGAGCACTTTTTTGTTAATACGACTTAATAATCGGATAGTTTGTGGTGGAAATTTGTCCATAGAACTAATCTGGTGTTTCAAATTTTTGTAAACAGCTTCAGCACTGCACAGAGAATTTACATAAGGCAGTAATTGGCTGCGTCATTCCCTGGTCCCTTTTTTTAAATTGGGAAAATAATAAATGAACCAAGTGGGTGGTACTTTCCTGTATCGTAGCACAGTTGATAGAGTGTGGTGAGATAAGTCAGAAGTGCTGACAGAATTCTTTTGGGATACTATCCGATCCTGCTTTTTTATCCTTTCTTGAAAGATTTAAATGCAATTTAGTTTCCAGGGTTTGAAAGTATGTCCAAGATAGGATTCTTTTTTTTTTNTTTCTTGAAAGATTTAAATGCAATTTAGTTTCCAGGGTTTGAAAGTATGTCCAAGATAGGATTCTTTTTTTTTTGGATACGGATTGTCCCAGGTGCCTGGGATTTTGATATTTTATTTCTCACCTTATTATGCACCTCTGACGTTAATTTCACCTTGACAGATTTATTACTTCAGTAATTATCCTAAAAAAGATCCACTCGGCTAATGATAAAGACCACTGTATTATGGTTGGACTGTATNATACTTCAGTAATTATCCTAAAAAAGATCCACTCGGCTAATGATAAAGACCACTGTATTATGGTTGGACTGTATCATCACCTGATATAAGGCAGAACGGTTAGGTTTACAATTGTAATAAAAAAATGTGAATATCCATCTATTCTTATTTTTGTCAAAAACGTACTTTGCGGAAAATTAAAACAAAAACAATGAAGTATATTAAAAATCACGCAAATAACATAGTAATATTAATAACAGAAATATTAACAACTTGCTTTCCAGTTAAACAAAATTAAAATCCATTGCTTCTACGTTCCGTTGTTGTAAATTAAAATTTCAACAAATTTTCCCGTGCAAAACTACACTGAACATGAAACTTGGCGGATTTTCTTTATCATGCAAACTAAATTTGTGTTCCTTCATTACGAATATATACGATGCTACTCTAATCATATTTTCTGATGATATAATCCCGAACTTGTGTTCTCGCTATGATAAGAGATACAGGCAACTAATTTGCCTCCATTTTATTTATGGATGGTAATATAGGCACACCTTNTCTCGCTATGATAAGAGATACAGGCAACTAATTTGCCTCCATTTTATTTATGGATGGTAATATAGGCACACCTTACTATGTTGCTAACAGAATTTTAGTTTGATCACACCGCGATACATCTATATTTTGCCTCCATTTGGTTTTGTAATGCTACACTCAGCATATTACATATTTCTCCAACAAAAATTTTCAGTGTAGCATGTCTTTCCCTCTCCTACCTATCCTGTTACTCTTACCTCTACAGTGCGTTCAAATAAGAAGGCGAAATTTTTGAAAAATGATTTCGCGGAAAATAAAAAATTAAGTATATGTCAAAATTTTACATTACATTATGAACTGCTCAAGTTTCTGAAAATCGTTTCTACCAAAGTTTTGTTAACTCTTCTTAACTTAAAAAGTGTCACAAGACTCTAATTTGTGGGATTTTTAAAAACGCTAGTGCCAAATTTTCGCCTTCTTATTCGAACACACTGTATACTCTACCTTCCCCGTGTTATCCTTCTTGACTTTTTCGTGTTTCTCGTCTCTTTGATCATCTTCGCCTTTGCTGCCTATACGTTGCCTTCAAGAAATTTGTTTCCGTGTTTAGCGCAGTAACTATTAGTTTATTACCCTATCTTTATTATTATTATTACGTTTTATGAGCTTGTCTACAAGTTGTAATCCATTTTTATTATTAACAGGGTTGTGATACTAAGTGGAGTTAGCCATCTCAAGGAAGCCTTAAATGATCCAGCTTTCAATTCTCGTCCCAACATGCTACCGCTTGTACTGTTTGCGGGGGGTGAAAATCATGGTAAACGATCTAACAAACACTACTTTCGAGTTACAGTTAAATATATTGAAATAATGCATCCGCTCCGCTTTGAGTGATATCAAATGAAATGACAAAGTTCAATGCAAACATTCCAACCAATATATTAGAATATAGGGAAGAGACTTTTTGCTAATACCCTCCGCTGTAGGAAACAATTGAGCTAAGAACTTTGATGATGCAGCTCAAAAAACATTTCTGGAAAAGGTAACAGTTAAAGAAAGCATTGAAAGTAGTGTGGAAATAGAAAAAATCAAATCTCTGGGATCACTAGAAAAAAAGCTGTAATTTTTTTAAATTGAAGTTGTTGGGTATTGTTTTGAAACGGTGTTAATAAAAGATTAGTGTTTCAAAAGTTCATGGAAAAATTTTAACTATTATTTTAGTGATCTGATTTTTTCTACTTTCTATCCTACTATTTAATACTTGTTTTAAAACAGTTCCTTTTTTTGCCNTTAATAAAAGATTAGTGTTTCAAAAGTTCATGGAAAAATTTTAACTATTATTTTAGTTTTTTAGTGATCTGATTTTTTCTACTTTCTATCCTACTATTTAATACTTGTTTTAAAACAGTTCCTTTTTTTGCCGAAAGGAATTTTATAACGCACTTGCTTTTTCCAGCAAAGGGCTTGTGGCGAAAAGTGTATTCCTTATGTTGTAATACAATTTGTTGGACTCTGCAATGAAATTGTATGCCAAAGTGATATGAAATTTAATTTTTTTAATCTATCATATCTCTCAATTGGCAGGATCTGTCACAACAGCAAGCTTCGATGTTTGGGATGAAGTACGGAAATTTACCATCAGGCAGCTTAATGAAATTGAGTTTGGAAAGCGAGGCACGGAGCACCACATGATGTTTGGCGTGCATCGTTNGATCAGGCAGCTTAATGAAATTGAGTTTGGAAAGCGAGGCACGGAGCACCACATGATGTTTGGCGTGCATCGTTTTGTGGAAAAAAACCTGTCAGTCGGAAGGAGACACACAAAGATGCTGCTCGATTTGATTCCAATTTGTAGATATGTTTGGTTCATGACAACTGGATCTTTGATGGATTTGACACAAACTATTCAACTTAGAAACGAAATATGTGCATTTAGCAGGTAAACTTATCAACCTTCGTATTCTTTGTACAGAGATCTCAGTATATACGCCCAACTGTCGCACATTTTGTTTCGTAGTTCATAAAGGGCAAACTAAATAACTGATTGCATAGCACTTCTATACATATAAACACAGGGACAAGATAAATGTTCATGCAAATTTGTTGATTTTTCAATTAAACTACAGATACAGACGAAAAACTGAATATTATTTTTGAACAAGGTCAAAAAAATAAAAAAATAAAATAAGCTACTGAAGTCGGTTGCAATCTGTAGTTTGTTTCCCCTTCAAGAAAAAAATAACCACAGTGTGACTTCTGAGACTTTTTATTCAACCCTCCACACACTTGGCGATTTCTAATCCAAATCTGGCCAAATCTTTGAAAATGTTCAAATTAAATTTTCTAGGGTCTAATTACCTCTCTCAACTGATTATCTGGCTAAAAAAAATACTTAAATTACATTTTTTTCCCCAAAATTTGCATTTTTTACCTCGGACGCAGGACTTGAGTGGTTATTCACTATCTCCGCCTGTCATTTTCACCAAATAGAAATTTATTATGATACGACTGAAAAATATGAACAACGTGAATACAATTTAAGGAGAATATTCCTTTGACGAAAAAAGAATTAATTATAAATATGAATTAGGTTTAGACGTAAACTCCAAACATCAAATTGAATAGAACCCTCGGGTTTAAATATAATAAATACGGTGTATGAGGTTGTAGTGACGTAATCCTTAAGGCTAATTTATACTCAGACGACAGCGCTCCGTCACGTAAACTCAACTTGACGGATGAGTCAAAGTTAAACATGTTTAAATTACGTTGCGCCGCAAGGTGTGTAATTAATTACACCCCGAGGGTACTGTCAGGGTTAACTTTTGTCGGAAGGGGCTTTGCGCAGACGGAAGGGGTGACGTCAAGTACCGTAATAGTATAAATTGGCATCCGTCACGAAAGTTAGCTGACGGAAGGTGACTTTGTCGTGACGGATGAACTGTCGTCTGAGTATAGATTAGCCTTTAGGTTAAATTTAATTATGGAATTAGTAAGAATTTTTTTTGGTTCGTATAAATATATATATATATAATACGCGGTTACTAATTCGGTTCCTTAACTTAAACTATTTTTAATTTTTCGAAAGTTCAATTGGGGCAAGTTTGGGCAAGTACAAATTGAAGTATAGATAAAGGTTAACCAAATTTAGAAAGAATGAAAAAAATATCGATTGAAGGTGGCTGAAGGTGGGAGTTTGAAGTTGCGCCATGGAATTACATGTAAATAATTTTTTTCCGTACCCTGATAAAAATTCAATATTAGGCCAAACTTTTTGAAAATTTAAACAAAAATCAATAGTTGTAACAGGAATAGACTTGACCAAAAAATTTGTTTTTAAAGTCATATTTTTTTTTCAATTTTGGCCAATTTTGGATTAGGAATCGCCAAGTGTGCTCCATCGATATCCCATGTTCTAACTATCCGATTTTGTTAGGTAACTAAAAATAATTGCAATATATTCCACATAACTCTATTTCTACAAAACATAAATTTCCATTTGTGTGTTTTCTTAATATAATGAAGATATCATTCTCGATAGCCCGCCAATGTGATTAGATCCGAAGCTACACAGGCACTTTCTTACCTTACAAGGGAACCTCACACCCTACGAATGGAATTGTGGAAATTTTTTTGTACCAATCGATTCGGAATTAAAAATAATGAATTAAGGTAGGAAATAAATGGGCGGAACTTTTGACCCACCGGGGCTAGGGCCTACCAAAGGTCGACATTTGGTTCCCTTATAAGGTGGGTCGAGTGACATATCGTTGGAAAGCCCTTCATGTGGACATTCCAAACTATACAGTGGTTGATCTCTGTGACCTTTTTAGAAAAAAAATATGCCATGTCAAAATGAGATATTTTTTTTCTGTAAAAGATCAACTTTTGGTTCGCTTATAAGGTGGGTCGAGTGACATATCGTTGGAAAGCCCTTTATGTGGACATTCCAAAAAATACAGTGATTGACCTCTGTGACCATTTCGTAAGAGAACATCAATAGCTCAATATCAACTTATTTATTTATAAAAACTTTAAAAATTATCTTGATTATCAAAAATGTCATTTAAAGTCAAACAAAGAAAAATTGATGAGTCAACATTAGATAAGAATTATTATAATTATTATTACTGTCGTATTTTTTATTATTGAATGTAGTTTGTTAGATGTTCTGTCATAATTAATTGCTTTATTGGCAGCACCTGCTGCCCTGAGTTATGAAACGCTAACATTATTTGGGAATTATTATGAAACTATAAAATTTACTTATATAGATAAATTCTTGCAACAATTTCATCATAAAATTAATAGTCTATGCCAACTTACACAACCTGTGTGTGTCTGCTGCCCTATGCCGTTTTTGGTGAAAGGCAGAGAAAATTAGTATCCGTTTTTTGTAAACATGCTGTATATTGTGGTACGATTGAGTATAAATTTCCAAGCGTCTTTCTGCGCAGCGCGAGAAAGTTTGAAAAAACCAATATCTTGGATTTTGAGTTAACCTAAAAACTAATTTCAACAACCATAATCTGATGCAAAGATGGGCTCAGATATTAAGTAGTTGAATTTGAAATTGTGAAATTGTACTTTTGTGAATCGCCATATTATACAGTTTTTCACTCTGATTCTGAATGTGATATTGGTTAACGAAGCTGAGACCCTTAAGGGTCATCCACGGGTACAAAGTTCATTGAAACTTCCATTGCAGCTCAGAATTAGAATTTAATTTGAATTATCACGGAGATGTCAAGTTAAAATGAACTCATCTGTGCGAGTCCAAAAATTCAGTAATTTTTTTTTAGATTCTTCCCTATCCAATAAAAAGTAATGGTTAGTAGTTGTTCAATATGGAGTATTGCATGCGCAATGGGCGTGCGTATATGCACACTGAGCATTTATATATGCCCATTCGACTTTTGCATGCGCAGTGAGCAATTATATAACCGCAGTGAGCATTTACATATGCGTAGTAAGCATTTATACATGCGCATTGGGTATTTATATATGCGAAATGAACATTTGCATGCGCAGTGGACATTTATATATCCTCTATGGGAATTTATATGTGCAGTGGACAAATATATGTGCGCAATTAACTTTTCCATGCGCAATGGAGATCTATAAATGTGCAATGGGCATTTGCATATGCGCAGTGAGCGTTTATATATTCGCAATGGACTTCTGCATGCGCAGTGAGCATTTATATATGTGTAATGGTATTTTGCATGCTCAGTAGAATTTACTTATGCGCAATGGGCTTTATCATGAATGCTGAGCATTTGAATATGCGCATCGGAAATTCACATATGCGCAATGGACTTTTGTATGCGCAATGTATTATTTTACAAATATTTTGGCCCTCGTAGTGACTCTTTCTTAAGTAGCGAAAACGGTTGTAGGAAGAGACGTTTTATCACTACAGGCAGCTACTCCAGGCTCTCAAAAAGGTGTGGGAATGTAAAAACCCTACATGATGGAGGCTTAACGCGCCACGTACGATCAATAATTGGTCCTTAACATGGCACAGACGGCTTGTCGGATTTTTATCTCCACATTAGTGCTGAGAGGATGGGGAAGCTGCTTTTATGGAAAAGCATGCTACCCTACTACCGCTATTGCAATATGCAAATCCGCATTCGTAAGAGGGCCAATGTATATAGAAATTACTACACTGCGCATATATAAAAGGCCACTGCGCATGCGAAAGTCCATTGCGCATATGTAAATTTCCACTGCGCATGCGAAAGTCTATTGCACATATGTTAATTCCCACTGCGCATGTAAAAGTCCATTGCGCATATGTATATCCCCACTACGCATGCGAAAGTCCATTGGTCATATGTTACTTCCCACTGCGCATACATAAAGGCCCACTGCGCATATGTAATATATATGTAATTTCCCTCTGTGCATATTTTTGCCTTTCTTACTTTATTCAAGTTGAGTTAAAGAAAGGGACACCTAAAGTAACTAATTGAACTCAATAATTCTCTAGTTGACCTTAAGTCCTCCTTACTTTAATTCAAATCTAATAAATTAGCAAAACCAAAAATAATATCAAGTGAACTTACCTCTGGCACAATCAAACACTGAATGAAAGAGTAGGATGGAAATTAAAAAAATTACGTTTCCCATAGCGGTTTTATTGGAGTGAACAACTCTGCGAGCGGGAAATTAAACGAAACAAGCAGCAGAGCAAAAGACTTTTTCTCAGACTCACGTTATGAATTCCAAGGTCAGATTTGTTATTATCTTCAAAGTTTCGCGTTGCGCAGAAAAGACGCTTGGAAATTTATACTCAATTTATGTGCATTGATTGTAACTCACACATTAACAGAGAGAGTATGTCCTTTCTACATAATTTTCAGTTTATTATCGAAACCAAACAAAGGGAGGAATTGCATGTCCAAAATAATGCTTGCATTACTAATAAATCTCATAATTTGCTCAAGGTTCTTCTGACTAAAAGATGCCATGAATCCAGGCTTCAACGAAGTTCCCCCAGGTTTATTTGGTTTGGCTAGTAGTGAGGCTAATTGGTGCGCATGGATTTTGTTGCATGTATGAGATTTGTTTATGAGTTCTAGAAACTCATGTCTAAAACAAAAATATCAAGGGACAAACTACTTGTAAATGAAAACCATAAAGCAGTATAATATAACAGAGTAAGTTTTACTACATCACCAACTCATCCATTTGGTATTAAATTTTATGAAATAGATAAGTCAGACATAGGTGAGTGGGCGATAGTAGAGTAGTGTACGTATCGTAAAAAACTCACCATAACTACTTATACCAATATTGAACATATGCGGCCATTATATCGCACTCTGTTTTGACAATTATGGTATATTTGCAGCCACTTTCTTTTACCTATTGGCTCGTCTCTCTGGATGTTACCAATGCTAGCAAAAATTTTCCCAACTGCTAGTGGATTCATTGGACTGCTGAAACAAAGAATTCGACTATTGAAACTAATTCAGACAGTCATAGACACGAATAGAGACACCTGGATTAACGAAAGAAAATCGGTTTCGGAAGTTGAAAATATTGAGTCCTGTAATATCATCCAGGGATTTATTTGGAAATTATGGGAAAATCAACAAAATGCAGGGTCTGCGTTCCATGGACTATCCGGAGGTAAAACAAAGAGTGGTGGCTACTGTTTACAAAGCATCGGAAATTGTATTTTCCGCGCGTTTGTGTCTTATGAAAGCAAGAGAGAGTCTATTTAGCTTAACTGTTCAAGATATAAAATACTCTGAATTGAAAATGCTGCTTGGTTAACAAAGCTAATTACCCATGTTAAATTCAAAGCTGCTGAGCGACCAAGCCTTCACTAATATCATTTTGAACCGGATTCAAAATTTTTTTAGAGTGGTCTAGGAAGGATCAATGATACGATTTATGTCATGATTTGGCCGGATACATGAATACGCCCGTGGTTAGTTAACCGCCTTAGCGGCCCTACGTCCCACAAAGTTTATTTTTAATCACAAAAGCAACATTTCTTTACCTTCTTAGCTCCATTCTACTATTGGAATTATAAAATTCCCAGCATACAGTCTTGCCCTACTAATGGCTCATTCCCAAAATATCGTTGCAAAGTAACAACTTGTTACATAATATAATATTAAATAATTTAAAGTGAATGTTTTTAGAATAATTTGGGGCAATAAAATAAATTATAAGCCATTACTATAAGATTCTTATTTTGTTATATATTACAGATAACCATATGAAGNGGGCAATAAAATAAATTATAAGCCATTACTATAAGATTCTTATTTTGTTATATATTACAGATAACCATATGAAGGGAACTATTGTAAATGTATTGTTCACCAGCGTGGTGACATTGAGTAATATATTGAACTGGGCTGTGGCATATATGGCTCTCTATCCAGGGATTCAACAAAAACTCTACACAGAAATTGTAGAAGTAATGGGATCAAATTGTGACCGAGATGTTAAGCTTTCCGACATGGAGAAGTAAGTTTGTCTCTACATCTGGATTGTTGGATGATATTTGTGGGGATTTGAGCATAAGACTCAATCCCCAATNAAGTAAGTTTGTCTCTACATCTGGATTGTTGGATGATATTTGTGGGGATTTGAGCATAAGACTCAATCCCCAATCCTGTACTCATAAATGAGACAGTAGACTCCTTACCTGGCAATGAATGACCAGGAATGAGAGTTTTGGAGTTGTATTGCGTTTGAGAACAGGATTGCCCAACTAGGCTCTGTAGCACAAATGGTTAGTGAGTTGGGTCCGGAATATCCAAGANGGATTGCCCAACTAGGCTCTGTAGCACAAATGGTTAGTGAGTTGGGTCCGGAATATCCAAGACGTGGGATCATATCCGACCAGAGACCAAATTTTTATGGCAATCCCTGAGAGTTAGAGTTTCACCGCCCAATCGGGGCGGTGTATAACTACCAGGTCAGCGATGAGAGCACTAATGGGGTTGGAAACTCAACAAGTACGATATGATTGAAAAAAAAAACACGTACAATACGAAACGAGCAATTTTAAAACGACAGATACTATACAGATTAGAAAAGACACGATACGACACGTGTCGTGTCGTGTCCCTCCACTTTTTGTTTTTACCGCTGTTCATCAAATTTCTCAACTTGACTTAAGAGAAAACAANCAAAGCTGCTGAGCGACCAAGCCTTCACTAATATCATTTTGAACCGGATTCAAAATTTTTTTAGAGTGGTCTAGAAAGGGTCAATGGTACGATTTATGTCATTATTTGGCAGGATACATGAATACGCCCGTGGTTAGTTAACCGCCTTAGCGGCCCTACGTCAAACAAAGTTTATTTTTAATCACAAAAGCAACATTTCTTTACTTTCTTAGCTCCATTCTTCTACTATTGGAATTATAAAATTCCCAGCATACAGTCTTGCGCTACTAATGGCTCATTCCCAAAATATCATTGCAAAGTAACAACTTGTTACATAATATAATATTAAATAATTTAAAGTGAATGTTTTTAGAATAATTTGCGGCAATAAAATAAATTATAAGCCATTACTATAAGATTCTTATTTTGTTATATATTACAGATAACCATATGAAGGGAACTATTGTAAATGTATTGTTCACCAGCGTGGTGACATTGAGTAATATATTGAACTGGGCTGTGGCATATATGGCTCTCTATCCAGGGATTCAACAAAAACTCTACACAGAAATTGTAGAAGTAATGGGATCAAATTGTGACCGAGATGTTAAGCTTTCCGACATGGAGAAGTAAGTTTGTCTCTACATCTGGATTGTTGGATGATATTTGTGGGGATTTGAGCATAAGACTCAATCCCCAATCCTGTACTCATAAATGAGACAGTAGACTCCTTACCTGGCAATGAATGACCAGGAATGAGAGTTTTGGAGTTGTATTGCGTTTGAGAACAGGATTGCCCAACTAGGCTCTGTAGCACAAATGGTTAGTGAGTTGGGTCCGGAATATCCAAGACGTGGGATCATATCCGACCAGAGACCAAATTTTTATGGCAATCCCTGTCTCAATCTCAAAGTGGCGGGTTAGCCCCGCCACATATTCTACCAGGTCAGCGATGAGAGCACTAATGGGGTTGGAAACTCAACAAGTACGATATGATTGAAAAAAAAAACACGTACAATACGAAACGAGCAATTTTAAAACGACAGATACTATACAGATTAGAAAAGACACGATACGACACGTGTCGTGTCGTGTCCCTCCACTTTTTGTTTTTACCGCTGTTCATCAAATTTCTCAACTTGACTTAAGAGAAAACAACTTTCATTAGTATCGGTTTTTTGTAAACATGCTGTACATATGTTTCAAAAGCACTTAAGTTCGAACGTTTACAACCTTTTGAGGACTTAGAACGTGCATTGGTATATCACCGATTTTCAAACCAACATACGCTGCCATCGAACTTTTACCAAAGTTATTGAAATTTTTTGTATTTGTAGTTTATGTATTATTATATTATTTTCCATCGGTAGGTGGCCTTACAACCGTTTTAATGTGGCGTAAACTTACTTTTAAGTAAAACTAATTTGATTTGCCCATTCAAAATCTAAATTATTACGAATCCGGAGATGTTGCATTGGGATGCACATCCATGTTAATGAACTAAGGGAGGAGTCGAGTAAACTCACCGACATACATCAACATATGTATCTATTAAGATTCACGCTCTAAGGGTATCGGAGGTAAAATTTATCCAGGGCTTAGAAGGTTTAAAGAGTAGCTTACGTGTCTGAAAACGGCATATTACACAGATTCTGATTCCGAATACACCTATCACCGTAGGGTTTATACATTGCTATTTGAACATGGCTCTGTGAACGGTTGAAATCAGAACAATCAATGACTATTATATAAGTACTGCTACAATTGCTAAGACTCGGATGATTCAGCAGGAATTAATTTGTTGCATATATCAGTTGTTTTTGCTTGTGCGCGATATTTTTGAAGCAAANACGTGTCGTGTCCCTCCACTTTTTGTTTTTACCGCTGTTCATCAAATTTCTCAACTTGACTTAAGAGAAAACAACTTTCATTAGTATCGGTTTTTTGTAAACATGCTGTACATATGTTTCAAAAGCACTTAAGTTCGAACGTTTACAACCTTTTGAGGACTTANTAAGTTCGAACGTTTACAACCTTTTGAGGACTTAGAACGTGCATTGGTATATCACCGATTTTCAAACCAACATACGCTGCCATCGAACTTTTACCAAAGTTATTGAAATTTTTTGTATTTGTAGTTTATGTATTATTATATTATTTTCCATCGGTAGGTGGCCTTACAACCGTTTTAATGTGGCGTAAACTTACTTTTAAGTAAAACTAATTTGATTTGCCCATTCAAAATCTAAATTATTACGAATCCGGAGATGTTGCATTGGGATGCACATCCATGTTAATGAACTAAGGGAGGAGTCGAGTAAACTCACCGACATACATCAACATATGTATCTATTAAGATGCACGCTCTAAGGGTATCGGAGGTAAAATTTATCCAGGGCTTAAAAGGTTTAAAGAGTAGCTTACGTGTCTGAAAACGGCATATTACACAGATTCTGAATCCGAATACACCTATCACCGTAGGGTTTATACATTGGTATTTGAACATGGCTCTGTGAACGGTTGAAATCAGAACAATCAATGACTATTATATACGTACTGCTATAATTGCTAAAACGTGGATGATTCAGCAGGAATTAATTTGTTGCATATATCAGTTGTTTTTGCTTGTGCGCGATATTTTTGAAGCAAANTGGATGATTCAGCAGGAATTAATTTGTTGCATATATCAGTTGTTTTTGCTTGTGCGCGATATTTTTGAAGCAAACTGTAATACCGCATTTCAAATTTTTATAGCATGGGCTACACAGTTGCTTTCATGAAAGAAGTATTCCGGTTTACCACTACTGCTCCGTTTTCAAACTTCCACCAAACACTTGAAGACGTTGAATTTCACGAATATTGGATTCCGAAGGGAACAGTTATCATTGGNTCAAACTTCCACCAAACACTTGAAGACGTTGAATTTCACGAATATTGGATTCCGAAGGGAACAGTTATCATTGGTAATTTGTACGGGGCCAATCACGATAAAGAAACATGGGGAGATCCAGAAGTATTTCGTCCTGAAAGATTTCTTACTGCGTCGCCTCATTCATACCTGTCATTTTCTGTGGGATTGAGGACATGTCCTGGTCAAACATTCGCCAGAAGCACATTCTTCTTATACTTGGTCTCAATTTGTCAAAACTTCATTGTTGATTTTGACAATTCNACATTCGCCAGAAGCACATTCTTCTTATACTTGGTCTCAATTTGTCAAAACTTCATTGTTGATTTTGACAATTCGAAAAATGCGACACCAACTCTTGAAGTATTGCAAAATGATTGTTTGGAGAGTATNTTGATTTTGACAATTCGAAAAATGCGACACCAACTCTTGAAGTATTGCAAAATGATTGTTTGGAGAGTATATTTAGGATGTCCAAGCGCTATCACTTTAATTTTCAGAAGAGGGTCTGAAATGTACGTTTCAGGCCAGATCGGATAGAAAAAGTTTTGTTTTGTTTTTCATTTAGCATTTAAACTAACCATCTGTCAAAAGTAAGCTAGATTGGGCCGATTCGCTGTAGCCTAGAAGCGTTGAATCGTCCAAGATGGAAGGTTTCAGTGAAATAATTATAGAGTTCTTATGGTACACAATCCCATCAGTACCCCAAACTTAGTTATTCAGGGAATCAATCCGGTAACTTTACTTATTACCATTAGGCTCTTTAGAAAACCAATTTAGTTCACTTTAGGGATGCGAATGACTCCCACTTTCTTCAGAGTCAGAGTCTGGTGACTCAGAGTCATGACTCACTGACTCCAATTTTAACACTGAGTCAGAGTCATAAATTTTAATGACTCAGTGAACCTGACTCAGTGACTTATAGAATCACTCCTAAAGCTTGAGTCAGAGTCAGGTGACTCAGACTCATGACTCTGTGACTCTGAGTCATGACTTAGTGACTCAGATTCACAGAAATCTTATATTTTTCTTTTTACAGTAAAATGAGCATAATGCATATTCAAAGCTCAAAATGAGTGACAGAAAGACGCTAAGTTACCTGCTCTTTTCGGTTAAAGACTCTTAAATAAATTTTTGAAATTCTTCTTTATTTTTGATCCGATTTAAAATTAAATTACTTTACCTGCAATATTTATACTGATCCTTCGTGTCAACTCTATCAAAATAATCGATGATTGAACACATCAGAATGTTTTGAGCTTTTGTTATTTTATTGACTTTGTTCAATTAATTCTTTTTTTTACTGCCTAATTATCAAACAGTGCAGTTCTAAATTAGCTTGAAATGTAAATTCAAAATTTCGAATGACTGAATAGTTTTGGGTTTCGATTTCTATTATCTATTATTAATGATTATCGTTGAATTTCGATTTAGTTTACAGTTTGTACCGAGACTTAAACTTCGATTTCAATTTCGACTGAAAAGTTGAATTAAATTTGGATTTGGATCTTCTTCGAATAACGGATTTCGAATCCGAGCACCTTAAAATTATGATTTTTAATTTTTTTTAAAGTATAAAACTTTATCTACCTTAAGAAACCATACATGCTTGAAACTTATTTGCAGATTTTTTAGTATATTTCAATTTCGATGGCCTGAAATGTTATCGATTTTGATTTTGGGAAACTTAAAATCATAGATTTAGATCTAAGTGGCTCTTTAAAATAATAAATTTCGACTTACATTTCTATTTCAAATGGCTATTGTCTACTTCGATTCTGATTGTGAGTTGGAATGTTTAGAAGCGCTGAATTCAGATTTTTATTAAAATCTGGAGTTCAATTTCGATGCGTAGTGGTGTAAGTTACAAGTGTGCTTCAAACTAAACACGAGCCGCGCGGCAGCAAACTCCCGCTTTCAGATTTGTTGTGTTGCGGGAGTTGAAAAGAATTTGGTACAAAAAAAGCAAGATGTAAGCAGTAAAGCTTTGTTGCTTGAGAGTCATAACTCTTCTTAGTGAGTCACGACTCAGAGTCACGTTGGAAAGGTACAGAGTCACGAGTCAGGTGACTCAGAATCACGACTCCATGACTCCCATTTCTCTATTTAGTCAGAGTCACCCAAACCCAGTGACTCTGAGAAATCGATGAGTCAGAGTCACTGAGTCAGAGTCATTTGGAACCCTAGTTCACTTCCCATACCCGGATTAACGAACACTTTTAGATAATCAAATCGACACCATGCCACAATACAACGCAATCCATCATGCAAGCTGTTACAAATAAATAATTGCAAAGCCTCATGTGTAAATGTATGATTAATTGTTATCAGAATAATAAGTTTCGTCCACTCTAATGGTTTATTTGAATTCTGTTGGGTTTTGAGTTTTCATGCAAATATTTTCCTTAAAAATCAGACCCAGGATAAATACTGAAAACGTTTAATTCAATAAAAAATAAAGCTATTAAGTAATATCGGCTCTAAATCTTTAGTAAATTAGAATAAGGAAAATTAACAAAAATCTGTTACGTTAGTCAAATGTAAGATATATATTCATCTTTCTCATCAGCCAACTATTTCGAACTTTTAAATTTTGACTCGTTAATTATTGCAGACAATAATTAGCCATTAAATCGTAAGTTTTCGTAAAATAACTGCAATCTATTGCCTTATTTTGTCGTCCATTGTATTATCTAGAGAAGATACCTTTCCCATGCTCTTTGATAGAGAAAGTATGAGTCGTTTAATAAATTTTGAACGATTAATTCTGAACACTAATATTTGTAGCAAATTTTAACAGTGTTATTTGTTTCAGAAGTATCTTCTATCTGGAAGACAAGAATTGTCTTTCGAAAATTCANGCAAATTTTAACAGTGTTATTTGTTTCAGAAGTATCTTCTATCTGGAAGACAAGAATTGTCTTTCGAAAATTCAAATTATTTGCTGCTATTCCGAAACGACGTTTTATACATGCGTCAAAGGATTCCAATGTTCAAAAAATCATTACTTTTGTTGTAGTGATCGCAGTCTTGATTATTTTTATTCCGTATCCAATTCTTAAATGCTTTGATAAAACATATTTACATAGAATTTTGTTAGGATTAAACGTCGCGAGTCTATTAGATCTATATGCCATCTATATCTATTAGATCTATATTAGGACCATATGCCATTTCCCTATTCCTCTTACACACTGTAACGGACTTCATAAACACAATTAAAACTTGAGCCAGTGAAATACGTTGAAGATGTGGAGATATCCGTGATGCACTAAATTTACAGGAGGATGAGTTATGGCTCTAGAGATTGAAAGAATTTCAGGAGTGGATGTCGCTTTTACAAAATTGTTGAATAAAATACTTCAAGTCTCATTCTTCCTTAAATCATCATTAGATTCTAGAATCTTTAGTCATAATCAAATTTTTATTAACAGAGACTTCTTTCTGCAAAGAACTGATTTAGGTCCATAATTCCTAATTCTGTCGCTAACTTCAATTTAAAACATTCATGTTTACAATATTGACAGTCTTGATTGTTGAAGTTGGTTTCAACACAAAGAACACTTAGGGGAATGGTTCTGCTAACTCATTTCCAATTACCACTCTTTTGGATAAATTCATCTTTTTTNCAAAGAACACTTAGGGGAATGGTTCTGCTAACTCATTTCCAATTACCACTCTTTTGGATAAATTCATCTTTTTTCGTCCAGTAAAATATTTTTATTTCTTGAAAAAAAAAATTAAATATTTCACATTATTTATATATGGAATACACATTGAAGACTCAGTGATTTTTATTTTTCTTTCTTCCTTTTGGCACATTTTTTGGTGTTTTTATGCACTTTTTTAAGTACTTAATATCTATTTTTTAAGAACTTTTAAATCTTAGGGCTGNCAAAGAACACTTAGGGGAATGGTTCTGCTAACTCATTTCCAATTACCACTCTTTTGGATAAATTCATCTTTTTTTGTCCAGTAAAATATTTTCATTTCTTGAAAAAAAAAATTAAATATTTCACATTATTTATATATGGAATACACATTGAAGACTCAGTGATTTTTATTTTTTATTTCTTCCTTTTGGCACATTTTTTTGGTGTTTTTATGCACTTTTTTAAGTACTTAATATCTATTTTTTAAGAACTTTTAAATCTTAGGGCTGTCTATTATTAACAAAAACTGGCCATTGCTTCATCTAGAGTATAATTTTTAAAATTTATGAATGTTCCAAATGAATGTTCCGTGTATGAATTCTTGAAACATACTATGTAATACAGACTTATTTGATTTAAAGGCTATTGAATCTATAATCAATTGTACTCCCATAGTAGTTGGACGAGATGAATATCCAAGGCCAAAATACAATATTGAATACCGTAAACCAAACTATTGTTAGCAGGAATCCGTATCGCTCGACAATCATGCGAGTTCGTATAAGAAACATTTCATTTTCTTCTTCATACTTCTTTTGCTCAGCTTCTGTGTCCTAAAAAAAAGGAACGATTGACATTGTTAGCAAAAAGATATGTCTAAACTGTTGAGAATGTGTACCACTGGTTTTGATTTTATGAGTTGCTTCATATGTCGACTGTCCTCCAGATATTCCAGGTGTCCTTTACGCATCCAGTAGAGAAATGCTAGCTGTAGAAGTGTTATGAAGACAATGGAAACGCAACTCATCATGTAAATGTCAATTGCTTTCACATAGCTTACATTAGGTGTGTAATTCCTTTTAAAAAAATTCATTAAATCAACTAAAACTTTACCAAAACACTTTTACAAAAGTTTTAAATAAATATAACCAGGATAGTACTAAACTGCGCAACATAACTCAAGTTCAACTATAAGATTAAATGGTCGATTAAAATTCGTTTTAGGTTCAAAAATTAGAACCTATGAGGTTGCGCATGGGCTCAAAAGTTGGCAGTTTACTAATGTGTCTATAACCGCATAAATCCATAATCCATGGAACAAAATGAATAAATGACAGGATCTTCAGTTAACCTGTCTAAAACCAGTTGCTAAATGAAACAAAATATACTCCATGTTCTAAGAGAATCATATCAATACAACTAACATTCTTGTACATTTTATAGTATTGAATTATGAAACTTATCGGGCACGGAATTAACTGTTCGTTTACACTACTCAGAATCTTAGACAACATTTAATCATATTATTCAAGCTAATTTTATAAAGCTACTTCCAATTAACAGCCTAATAATAGCAAGGAATATTGTAGGCTCATTATTGTTGCGACAAAAAATATTGTTTTTCTCGGTTGTGAAGACAAGTTTAGGAGTCGTCTCGCATAAATTAGAAATATAGCTAAGGAAGTTGAATTTTTGTTTTACCGAAACGAACCGGGGGATTATGCGTTAGTGAATTCGATATTGAGTATTCTATGTTAATTATTTAACTGGGTATAGAAATCCAGGTTTATGATTTTGTACATTATGACCATCACACTGAACTTAGCATTCTTTATAATTTGAGTTAGCACAAGGCTATTTCAGCGAAGTTAACGTGACTTGTGTATAATATGTTCCACATTAAAGTTTAATGTGCTTTCTTCACCTTTCCTCAAAAATGACCAAGGTCATTTTGGTCAAATGATCAAGGTCATGTGCGTATTGAACCAAAAAGTGGAGTCAACTTAGCCCACATGCATCAAATTGACAACAGTTTTGAAGTTAAGGGAGTGGATTAGGCAATCAGTATTTATTTGAATTAATCACTATGTCAAAATTTAATTGATTGATCCATAGTGCTAAGTCAATTGACCAGGCGTTGGATTAACCTTAAAACTTAATAAGATCTTGAAAAATAACTCACCGGAGGTTCATTTTATAATTTTCTGATACTGAATTTAATTTATTTCGGACTCTGGATTAGATTATTAATGTAATTTTTTATTTAGAACTCACCACTACTGCACTGCAGGTTATGTGGACGTGTTGGACAATCATGTCCTTGGGTAAGAATAAAGTTTGTAACTTGTATTGAAATGCACGCAACTCAGCACTAATTTTTAAAACGCTTGTACTCTTATGTAAACTTATTCTTACTTAAGGACAGTACATTTCATAAATACACTGATTTTCAGTGTCCAGAACAAATTAAATCCATAATCAGAAATTTATGAAACCGAACCTTTGGTGAGTTATTTTCAAAATCTTATTAAGTTTTGAGGTTAATCCAACTCCTGGTCAATTGACTTAGCACTATGTATCAATCAATTAAATTTTGACATAGTGATTAATTCAAATAAATACTGATTGCCCAATCCACTTCCCTTAACTTCTCAACTGTTGCCGATTTGATGCATGTTGGCTAANTCAAATAAATACTGATTGCCCAATCCACTTCCCTTAACTTCTCAACTGTTGCCGATTTGATGCATGTTGGCTAACTTCACTCCACCTTTTAATTTAACGCGCGCATTAAGTCACCTTCGTATTTTTGGGGAAAGGCGAAGAAAGGACAGTAAACTTTAATGTGGAACATACTGTATATGATAGTGAACTTGTAGCATGTTCCTNTCAAATAAATACTGATTGCCCAATCCACTTCCCTTAACTTCTCAACTGTTGCCGATTTGATGCATGTTGGCTAAGTTCACTCCACCTTTTAATTTAACGCGCGCATTAAGTCACCTTCGTATTTTTGGGTAAAGGCGAAGAAAGGACAGTAAACTTTAATGTGGAACATACTGTATATGATAGTGAACTTGTAGCATGTTCCTTGCTAAGTGTTGATTGTACAGGGTGAACTAACTTAATCCGGGCCTTCTTTCTTCGCCTTTCACCAAAAACAGCTTGGGGCAGGCGATAGACAATAGTAAATTATGGAAGTGAAGTTAATTTTATTGTAATCACTATAAAATATCTGTTCCGATGCAAAGCAATGGAGCAAAGCAGAGAGACAGAGAGAGGAGGGGTCGGCAGGTTCTCTGTTGAGTCAGGTGGCGTAGATGCCAAGGGATCGTACCCCATTCCTCTAGTTGCTCATTTCTCTCAACTACCCATCTTTCAGCATTACAGAATCTCCTTTGTTTAAATAAATTAATTTTTGCAGAGGAATGTTTTCTCAAACACACGCTAACTTCATTCCTTACAACTTTTGTATTTCGCGCTCTTTATTTACTGTCTTAAATTTTTTTTGGTGAAAGCGACTTTCTACGGCCCGGATTAAGTTGGTTCATGCTGTACTAATTTAACATAAAAAAATTTTATGCTAAAAACTGTAAGGTTGTTTGAAATTATGAGTGTAAATCTATTTAACATAAGGGTTGCTTATGTACTATTTTTTGTGTTAACAACGTATTGACTAACAACATTTAAATTGTTTAATTTGCACTGGTTAACAGTTTCTGTTATGGTCTATTCTAATATTGTACCAATACTTCTATCTAGCGGTTGTTGTTTTCGCCAACTCTTTTTGTTTTGTTTTTATTTTTATCGCCAATACATGGAATCTTCACTTTGTATACTTTTTATAGAAATATAATTTAGTAACAAGTACCTGATAGATTCAAATTTGTTGGTCATAGTGAGCAGCACTGTCATCAGTACACCTGAATGAAAAAAAAGTTATTTTTTACATTTAACAACCATCTAAAAATCCAAATACAGGCAATAAAATTCTTAATATTACCATTCGCATTTAGGCTGAAATATGTCGACATTAGTTTTTTTTTAATTGTGGAAGTTTTGTATAAGTTAGGATTTTTATGTATTCGACTCAACTAACTATACTAAATTATCTAAAGGCTTTCTTTCAAAAAAAATTAGTACAACGCAACTCGGTTAAAGTAATTTTGGATGAAGTAAAATTTTTGATACAGTGGACCCAAAGTCTCGCATATAGTGAACAGATGCTAAATTGAACATGATTATATTTATCCTTTAAAATATTGTACTAGAAACAAAATTCACAGTATTTCTTAAAAATAAATAACTTTATTTTACAAAATATGATCAATTAATCTGCTGCAACGCTTGTCCAACAATAGAAATTTTGGCTTAGTTTTTATTTTTTCTAAAAATTTCATGCCTTGAAACAATAAACGTTATTCCTGTAATAGCCAAACTATTTCTCACAAATTATGTCCTTTGACTTACCTATTCTCACCTCAAGTAAACTCACAGGAAGTAAAAAGGTGAGCCAAGTGAGGATAACTAAGAGTGTACTAGGAAGAAATGTTTGTGTCATGTGATAAGTTAACTTTCTTCTCACAGACAGCGAAAACTGGAGTACTGTGTAATTTTCAGCTGAAATGATAAATTTTGTGTAGTTTGAGTTATTATAAGGTTTATGAAATATTTTTACTAACATACTAATAAATGCTAACATACCATAGCCGTTAATATCTTCCTCAGTAGATGTATCAGTGAGCACATCGTGTAAATAGATGATGTAATTTGGATGAGTACGACCATAAAAAAATACGGATTCAATTTTTTCGTCAGTAGAAATTGAGCTGTTCTGCATATTCCATTCTAGATTGATATCTTCATCAGAAAATGTATCTATTGATAAAAGAAATTTAATAATTGATTTTCTTAAAGTAATGGTTTATAAATGATTTATAAATTTCAAGTGTACTTACAACTTCGCAACCTTATGTTACAAGTTTGTGTATCCAGCGGAAAATATTTAAAATCCATCGGGCAATAGAGCGTTACAACTAATCTGAAATAAATATATAAGTAAACAGTAGATATTCCATTATTCGTATTAAATTTATTAACTAATGTTTTGATGTTTGTAATGTCGGCCCATCGTAACACCAACAAGCAAAAAAATATTACCTACAAAACACATTTTTAGTCGCCAACAAGACAGTCAGATTTATTTATTTGATTACCATATAGGTCTGGGTTTTAGAATTTTGTTTAGTGTACCAAAATGAAAGTGCAGAAAATAAAAACGCATTAAATGTTTCTTAAAAATCAATTAATGGTTCATTATGAGGGAAGTTTAAATTTTAGGTTTCCAACCTAAACCTAATCCTAAAACATAAAATTCGTACATCCAATTTTACTATGTGGCGTGACTTTCTCTTTTGATTTAAGCATAAGTTTTCTGCAGGTCCTAACCGTGTTACAGTTGGTCTATTTTTTATGTTATTCGGAATGCCGGTTTGCTAATGATACGGTGAGAAGAGGAGGCTACCAGTAAAAAACCTTCACACAGAAAAAAGGCGGATATGCGAAATTTCAACAAACTATCTTTAGCTAGAAGGTCTCCGAAGGAAGCAGAACTCATAGAGAAAGTTTACAAATTAGGATTACGTTTAGGTATAATACCTAAATATTTAAAGAAGTTGAATTTCATAAATGTTACCTAAAAATTTATAATAGATTGCGTAAACACTCCATTTACATAGTAAATGGAGTTTCTATAAATTTGTTTCTATAAATTTACATTATTCCATAATGTAAATTTATAGAAACAAGAATTAAATAATGGTATGAACTAGTACAAGTTAGCTATCTAGATTGTACAATAACCTATGCACCTACCTCGTTGATAACTCCATCCATGCTCCAGGGTGTATTCTAAGTTTGGATGGTTTGAAGTTTTGCCTCGTAGCATGTACGGCATGTTTTTCAATTGATACAGCTTTACCTTAAAAATAAATAAATCAAACTTATTAACAAATTTATCATTTCATTACAACTTTGATTATTATGCGGTCTAATAGTTAATATGTACAACAAGCAATATTTAAACCGGGCTCAGTGCAAGTAAATGTGATATCACTTTCAGCTTTTGAAATTATGTTTTTGAAACTACAGGGCCAGGCTTAATTCAGGATACAATGGAGAAAGCATTTCACGCTAAAAATGAGACTTGTGACATAGGTATGTATAAGTTTATGAGATAAAAAATTATGATAATATGTAATTAATAATATTGGTGATTCAAAGAAATCCACTTCATCAATAACTTATTGGCGCGCAATCCTCTGGAGGGAATTTTTTCCGAGAGGATAGGAGCGGATGGAGACAGAGCTCGTTTTTTTCATACGAGTTTTTACATAAATACTTTCTCCATTGTATACTGAATTAAGCCTGGCCCTATATACACTGAAGCGCATAAACATGGGTACATGGTAGTAAAGGTCGCATTCCTAAAATTTTTTTTACACACATTTTTGAGTTAAAACTTTCTCTATGTACCCATGTATATGCGCTTCAGTGTATATACTGACAGAGTGCATAATCATAATAATAATTTATGTATGTGTTATAATTTTCCTTTGTTATTATTTAGTTATTATTATTTTATCCTATGTGGAGAGAAATGCCAAGAATAAGTTTCTTCCTTTGTCTTTTCATGTATTTTTTTTTACAATTGTGTAATTGTAGAAAAATAATACTTTTTATCATTATCATTTTATTTGCCCTACTAAGCTGATGTGTTATTGCATGTATAGTCTCTGTAGGTGACAGTATTGTGTTTGTTTATTGTGTATTGTTGTTTGATTGTTCTGTTGGTTTGTTGAAATAAAACTTTGCTTTATTTCATATAAAGCAAAAATTAATTTTTGTTGTTTGTTTTTGTTTTAGGATTTTAGGTTTTTATTTGTTCTTCGAGCTAAGTAGCTCTAAGAACAATAATTTGGTTTTCCGGTTCATTGTTGACTTGACCTGGTTTCGTAACCAAAAAGGTCAAGCCAGCAAGCCGAACCGTAACAATACTAATCAATAATTTTTGGTAAAGTAAAATATCTAGGTTTAATTTCTCACCGTTTGTGAGATTAATACCTAATTGATTACAATTAGCTATTTAAACGTTTCGAATCATGTTCCAATAATTATAAATTAGAGTTTCATGTTCGCTTTATTGCTTACAATTAGTTTTAGGTAAACTGTAGTGTACTTGTTAGGGAGGATGAGAATGCTTGATAAGGGTACATCATGAAAAATTGCATATAGCCATGAAATACAACTTAATCGGTTTTCATTTCATCATGATCACTCGACGTCATAGACAACGTTTTTAATCTATGAAGCTTCAAATAGTTGTACTTTCGCGTTACATTTCGGTATCATTCCAGCTAAAATCTTCTTATTGGCAATTAACGTTTTTGTTTACTTACAAAGGTAAACTGTGGTTTTTTCTATTAATATTTTGCGCCTTTCCGCCTATTTGATTCACAGTTAAGTAATGCGATACATCCTGATAATTTGATATAGATCTGGTATGTCGATAAAGTATCCAATTTCCGAAAATGTGTATAGGTGTAACGAAAATGTGTAAAAGATTGTAATTCATTAATATAGTTACAAAATCAATCCAGAAACAATCAATTATTTAGATTGATGTTTCGTATATCCTTAGCTAAAGACAGTCTATGGGAAACATCAAGTTAATCTAAATGGTTTTGGATAGTTCTTCCTCAATAAGGTCAATTTCATGAAGTTGATGTGGATTCAAATTTTCTCTGGGTTGATGGTTGTGGCATTCGAAAACAATAGATGTTGCCAACATGTACCACAACTTCGTTGAAGTTAAAAATTAATTACGAATTATCATGACAATTACTCAAGTCATTGCACCTTGTCACTGTGATACGTCAGCTGCACGTATTATACTAATTACTTGTAGTTGACCCAGGTCACTGGTGACCCCTAAAGTTCAAAATATCTTCGATTTTGCTGAAATTAATAACTAATGGCTAAAATTAGCCAACTAGTCAATTAATCAGCATGTTAATTGATTTTATTGAATTTTTATTGACCTAGGTCATTGGTGACCCAGAAAATCAAAATATTTTCGTTTTGGCTAAAATAACAATCTAATGGTTAGAATTAGCCAACTAATGACTAATTGGGAGTCATAATTTTACACATTTATGGGATTCCATTTCATTCAACCTCTGTCATAGGTAGACATGAAAGAGCAGGTATTATTTGTATTTCAGACGCAATAGTTTGTAATCTACTCATGTGTTTAGAAGCAACAAATATATCTCAGTAACTAGTGGACCGATTTCAAATTCATTGGGAGGAGGGGGAGATGTAAAAGGTCTGAAACGCAACAAAGCAAAATTAATATTTTAGTCGTATGTGTGATTTAAAAAAAGGATACAAGCTTTTAGTATTCGCCAGCGAGTATGTTGAAAGTTGTGTTGAAACTTTGCAAAAGTATACTTTATGCTAAATAATATAAGTTGCAAGTCGGGGCAGCGATTCTTTCGCGTTTTGTGGGTCATCATAAGTCAATTATTGAAACTACAAAAACAACTTGTGAGGTATTAATCAAAAGCTGTCGATTCCAGTAATCCAAAAACTAATGGATCACATTTTTCACATTTCTGCGGTCTATGGTTCATTCAAGGTAAAATATTAGAATTCCACGAATACAGGAGCGTGTATTGGTAAAACTTTGCAACCACACACTATATTCAAATGAATTGCCATTTCATAAATTATTAACTATTTGAGTTCTGTATGATTGGTAATTTATACCCTTTCGAGTTCCTTTATTCATACGGACCCAATTTTGGAGACTTGATGATCCATAGATCACAGCACTGTGGTAAAGAATAGGCTTTCGCATAAGTAGTAAGGTATATTTTAGTTCTTCAGTTCATAAATAAACTCTTATCAAAAGTGGCATCACTGCATAGCAAATATTCGACAAATTCTGACACAGCTGATAGGTCATGCATTAATTCTTCTTGGATCACAGGCATCAACATCGTCAATTTACTAGAATGATCCATACTGGTTTAACGAAGCGATCCCTTCACTTTTCACACATATATTAAAGTATATTTGTGGAAATTTTGAGCATAATTTTCCAGACACCCGTTGCCTAATGCTAATCTGATTACTTCTGTATGGTTATGACGTCAGAAACATGTATTTATAAGTCAGTTACCATTATCTATTAAAGTGTAAGCAACTAAAGACGATTTGTGATGATTCTCAAACTTCTCATTGTATTCCGAGCTTACTGAATATAATGTCGGGTTGCCATATCTCATTTATAAAACTTGATTCCAATGCTATATAGTGAGTTCCTCTTTCATTTATTAAATCATCACCAGTTTTGTTGAGTATATTCTCGAGAACATAATCCTTCCATGCAGTGATGAGGTCCAACTCCATCGAAATTTCCTGTAATTCATCCGTTTGAAACAATTAATTACTATGCTGCTCAATCGTTAGTCAGAAAAAGCTTTGTTTTAAAACCAAAAACAAGAAGTATTTCCTTTCAGTTTTCATATTTAAAAACTAATCCACTCTTTCCTCTTCCGCTTTGTTGTAACTTAGAGGAAAAAGGTATAAAAAAAAAATATAAATACTGTTGCCAATAGCACTAGAAAATTTATTCTAACTTCGTTAAGCTCGACAACCCCACGGATGTTCCGTAACCGTACTCCAATTGTTACTGGCAACCTCTCAAATTCACAATCAGGATTTGCTACATAGAAAACATACATTATCAATTTACAATTTACCATCTAAGGTGAATAAATTCAAACCTCGAGACGTTGGGATTTCAAATTTGTTGTAATAGTCTGGAAGTTTGAAAGGTTCAACGTGATATTTATAGAATGGACAATTTTCAAATAAGGAGTTATTTTCTGATGAGGAAAAGTTTGAAATCATTAGTTCAGACGACCTTTTCCGTGTCTTGCTCTTTTGCTCTGAATGTGTAACAGAAGTGAAGCTAAGAATAAGAAAAAAATTATTACAACTTAACAACATGAATCTAACAACCTAACAACCTCAAACGTCTTGAAATGTCTTGATTCTAACAGAAATGTAAACATCGAAAAAAAAAAGTTTTGAAGCAAATTTTTTGACCACACCAAAATATATACCCTAACCATCTTGTACTTGAAGGCGTATTTCTTAGTCAGACAGTTCCGGAAAGTCTTGCGCTTCATTTGTGGGAAATTGTTTAATTTCTCACTCTTGGATACTCATTTTAAGCATAAAATGTATGACAAATTTGGCGCACCTGTGTCAAATTGCTTAAATTTAATTTGTCGTGATATTTTGGTTCAAGTAAACAGCTGTTCCAATAATGTCCCTTCTCTCCAGTGTGTTTGTTTTAGTTGACCATCGCCTACCATTTTTTACTTTTTCAATTTTTGACATAGTGACATCACACGATTGAGCTGCAAGTTTCACCAAACCTCCTAATCTCACCAACAGCTCTTAATGTATCGTGTTTTTGATTTGAAAAAGTATGATAATTCTATATTTAAATAAGTTAAACACTCTCTTACGTTACGATTTACTTTGCTTATATTTTCCCTGATTTTGTTTACTTTTGTTTAGAAGTTAGAGTTTGCTCCATTTTTGGTAAAAAAAACACTTATTATAATTAAACAAATATGTTTTACGACAGATCAACTAATCTCTGAAATAAATGTTAGAGAATAAATGAAGGCATTTGAAATTAGCAAAACAGTTTTCCCGTCTCACAATGCTTCAATTTACGGACCTGAAAAATCCCATTTTCTCTTACCAGTGACATGATACCTTTTCTCATTTTTCGTTCTATAGTAATTATTTAGTTAAATGCTCAATATTTGATTTATTTTATTCTTAGCAGTGCATTAGCCTATATCATAGAGAGCAAGCTGGCAATTTTCAGCAGTATCGTTTTCGCTGAAATCTTCACATTACAAAAAATTGGAGAACTTCTTTGGAGTTAATTGGAAGCGCAAATTACACTTGAAGATATGTTAAACAGAATTAATACGATACGTAGTAAATATTAGCTTTATTAGTTAACCAATTTAAAAGTTTCAAAGTGGCTGCATCGCGTGCTATGCCATTTTCCTTTTGAACTCCCACGTGCGTCAGCACAAAATACTTATGAATCCCACGAAATATATCTATTATATTTGTAAATGCTTAAAGTATTGTAAATACAAACCTAATGAAAATAATTATATAGATCCCATGGACAATGTTGATGGAGTTAGTCATTGTAGCTATGTCACTATGAAAACTGTCACTATGAAGATCGTACTCACAACTTAACTTCTCAGCTTGTGACTTGAACTGTTTTGGTAAAACTTCTACAGCTAGCGATCAGTAAAGATTAAGTGTCACACAAACTTTGGTGACTCGCAAGCAGTTGTTAACTTGATTCATTGCACATCAGAACAGAGAATACCAGTGGAGCAGGTTTCAGAATCCAAAGAATTTTTTATGAATTTAACTTTGAATTTTAATAAGTCTGTAACCAGGAATTAAAAATTAATTTATTGTATATCTATAAAACTACTTCATTAAATCAAAGGGAGGCGCACAAACTGTACATACCATATTATGTTGTTTTCACGAATGACCTTGACCATTTTGTAGTCATTGTCCTAAGCAATAACTGTTTATGAGTGTTTCTTTGATAAGATTGATCATACTCCTGTAGAGATCACCAAGGCTAACATGAGTTCCTTGTCGATTTAGCCGAAATTAACACATGTATAGATTACTACCTTCTGTGCAAAGTTTAAATGGTACTCAACTTTGGTAAATGGTACTCAAAATTTATACGATCATCATACGTTTGCATACTCTACAACTTAAGGATTAAGCTAGAAGAAATAGTTAAATATACAACTTTACTTACTCAGTTGTATCTATTCTCTGTTTTTGATTAGAAACTTTTCTTTTTATAATATTTCAAGTTTAGGGTGTAGAATTACAAGTACTTAGGGATTAACTTAGCAAACTTAAAAATTTGCTACACATTTCGCTTGCAAACCTTTGTTTTCTGCTTATTTTAACATCTTTTTCTTTAATTCTATACACTTAAGTCTTAAGTAGCAAAGGTTTGAGTTCAGATAAAATGGAGGCAGCATATACCAAAATTATTCGGGATATCTTGTAAACAAGTCAGAAATTAGTTTTATCTACATACAGATGATTATTTATGAAGTGCTAATCGAGATCCTCATAAGTAGAGTGATGCTAAGTTTGCTAATGCTGAGCAGATGAATAACCTCAGCGTCACCTTTCTTATGAGAATCTTGATTACCAGACAAATAATATACAATCATGATTTAATTGGCTCTGATTGTTTTTATGCAAAATGATTTATATCGTCTGAAGCATTTGAAGTCAAATAATAATTTGTCTGTGTAAATTCTAAATTCATTGCAAACCAGTTTATTTAGGCAATTTTTTTGCATAGTGTAAAAATATTTTGCAAAACCCGTTCACGTTTTTTCATCTCATTACCAACACCAGCGTTTTGCTGTATTATAAAATTTAATAATTTTTTTTTCACTGGAGGTCAGATTATTTCTCACTATTAGAAAATAAAAAATTATAGAAAAACTTGTTTATATAAAAAACGTAGATATTTCAAATAATAATGGAGTAAATGGGTATTAAATTTATAAACTATTGTTGCGTCATTAGAAACAACTAAAGATTTGAATGGCGTCAGGTAAAAATAATCTTAATTTAATAGCAATTTACTTTCAGTCTTTGAACATTTTCCTTCTCGTACCTTCTCACGTTAACTGCCGCATAAACCAAGGGGATGAGGGGCTAGAGAATGGTAATGAAGTGTCAGATTTACAAGTCGTCATATTTGAGAACATATCATGGCCCGGATTAATTATGAAACATCCGAACATTAAAAGGATAGTGATTAAGCGTGAAGAACGAGGTGCCTACTCAGCTATAGAACTACTCTGGTATACTTACTAACCTAACTAGATTAAGGTTCTGACAATTATATTTTGATAATTCTCTCAAATCAAAAACGGAAAATTAAGTGAAAATATAAGTGTTGGTTGTTCTTCGTTAAGATTGTAACTATAATGAAAAATTTGCTTTTTAAGATTAATCTATGGCATAAGAATTGGAAAAGTTAATAATGCTTTCAGGTTTGATTATATGAAGTTGAGAATCAAAAGTAAGTTGTGACGTGACAATGGTGTATGCTAGTCTGTTCCTTGCAAATCTATTCTGTTCTTATTTCTCGTGCTTCCCTACATTTGAGCCACCTTTAGCGCCTTCTGGTTCTGATATAATTGGTACGAGGTCACGGGATCCAAACAGAACTCAATGGCCAATAGTGGCAACGGCTGTTGGGCAAGTCAAAGGCTATACAATGAAGACAATTGGAGGAAGATATATCTATGCATTTGAAGGTATTCCGTTTGCAGAGAAGCCCATTGGAAACTTACGATTCAGGGTACGTATGTATTTACGATTTGTGTAGATCTGCTTGCATGAAGAATACGATAAATGTGAGTTTAGCAAATTTGCAAGAGTCAAAGTATTATAATAATAATACCGGTTTCAATTTTTGTGAGAATCATTTAACAAATATTGAACAGAATCGAGCTGAAATTGAGTAACATTGGAAGACGATGATACTTAGAATTGTGTCATTCTAAGCATACATACACTACTGTTGTGGATAATTTCGTCTAGCTCCACACAGGCTACGCTAATTTGGTACCATGACCTCCTATGAGCTGGGAAATGCTTCCAACCCCTGTTTCCCACCACTTTTAGAATCGGAGAGCTGGGATATATATCCAACCTAGGAAAAGTGGTTGCCATTCTTTGTTTTTGGTAGGTCGCAAGACAATGAATCGAACAATTTGTTCCGCTTACACTGTAATTGGTTTTAATTAGTGTTGCCCCGGCGCGATTAAATTTGAATTTGCTGATGCACCGATGCAGCAGACTACTGAATCGTCGCAGCCGTTTTTTCTACTCAGAAAGCTGTTTTTAATTGATTATCAGATATCACATATCCGGCATGGTATCGGAAACGGATATGCAGCGTTTTTAAATTGCTGGATATCAAATATCCGGCCGATTAATGCAATGTTAATTCGCATAATAACGCATAATCAGAACGGAAACTAATAATTTATTTTACATTTCACTTTTACAGAATTTAGAATATTTTATTCCGTTTTGAGACCAAATTGTCGTGCGAATACTAACTAGACGATTTTTATTCGTCGAAGGCATTTTACAAATTTTAATTCGAAGTTTTGGTAAATCTAGCAAGATGTTGGTGTTTTTTTGTCGGCAAACTTAATTCTTAAAATTCATGTTTCAAATTCAACATAAAGTACGTCAGTTGTGCTCATATAATATGGACACAAAACCTTATAAAGGTATTGAAGCTCATCAGTAAGCCCCGGATTTTGATATATTTGCATATTTTTCTTGCTTTACCTGATTCATCTCAAAGTTCGGATCTTTCCGAGTTTGACATTTCTTACTCGAAATCTAGAGTTTGATTGCTACATATTTTTACATATTTTCAGCTTTTGGCACATATTGACATATTTTTGATTTATTGCGCATACTTCACATAAATATTCCTATCATAGCAAATAATTTTTATGATTTTGACGATGCTAGGACATAATTAAAAAAATTCAGCAAGGAACCAACATGACAACTATAATAGCAACTCAGAAACTGGTTCTCCTTAAATGTAGATATGTTGAAATTCTGAATACGATATTCATAATTTAATCTTGTAGTCTGTGAAGCTTATTAGACTATTATTATTATTTCATTAGACCAGCTAGAAATTACTTTTGGCCTATGGTCCTTACTAGGAAACGTCCACGTCTAATATCTTCCTCCATTTATGAGGAAGGTGTTTCTTTGGGAAAATACTTTTTTGTCAAAAGAAAGTTGAAAAGTAGACAAAAATTTAAAAACACTGAGCACTGGACCGAATATAAATTTTGAAACTGTGGAGACTCACTGTATTGTAGTAAAGATTATTGTCGTAAAGCAATTAATGTTTCGAACTGTATTTGTTACAAAAAATGAAACAATTGTGTTCTGATAGTTTTGAAAAAAAAATTTTTTTGTGCCAAAAGTTCAAATTTTAAGTACATATTTTGGCGAATATTTCAAGGATTTAGGGACATATTTCTGTACATAAATCGAAATTTTTTAACGACATAAAATACGGGTCTTACTCATCAGAAACCCAAGAAAGCATGTAAATCACAGCGCATAATATCGCATATATTTTTTTAAATTTTGCGCATAAGAACGGCGTCCTTGCTAATTAGCTTTCGAATTTCTACGTTTAAGTTAAGTTATAATATAATTATAGGTCAGTCTACCCCCAATACATACTTTTCAGCTCGTCGTGGTTTCTTTTTTCCAACTTACTCCACATTTAATAGTTCATGTATGTTTTTCAAAACCTTTTTCAAAGAAAATAGAACCGGTTCAACTTCACACGACAATCGGAGTTCGTAAACAGAAGGAAAATATGTGTGTTTTTTTTTCAGAGCAAAACTTTTCTCAAACAACCAGTGGAAAACGTAATGACAACTAATTGAAGAAATAGATTAGTTTTTCAAGCAGATTTCATAAAAAATTAGTTTTGGAAATAACATGCAGCTGGCGTAACAGTTTAAAATTAGTTTTCTCACTTGTTTCTCATCCAAATCAGGAAATTCTCGTATTATTAAACAGTGGGGGAAAGAAAACTTGATAAGAAAGTAATGAAGTATGTTTGAATGNTTTCATCCAAGGTATTATATAAATTCAGGAAATTCTCGTATTATTAAACAGTGGGGGAAAGAAAACTTGATAAGAAAGTAATGAAGTATGTTTGAATGTTTGTTTGAATTCTTTAATTTGTTATATAAATATAGTTAATCTCAGGATGAGACCACTTTTCAAACAGAACATCAAATTTAACCTTATTGTCACATGATGTGTGATTTTCATTTCAAAGTCAAGCAAAAGTCTTGCAAATATAGCATAGTCTTGAGCAGCTTGATATTTTTGAAGTAGATTGTTGGAATATGCATACATAATCCATGCTGGGAATTTGCTTTAGGCAAAGCATATGTTTAACAGTAGTTTGTCACTGCTTTTTTGTACCTAAAGCCAAACAAATGCTTTACTGTTTATTCATACCCGAGTTTTTAGATTAGATATGAATTGAATATAACGTCAATTCTAAACTATTGTATCAAATTATGGCCGCTTTTTAGATATAATCGATTAGAAAGGCAAGGATGATTGGAACAATAAGGATTGNTACCCGAGTTTTTAGATTAGATATGAATTGAATATAACGTAAATTCTAAACGATTGTATCAAATTATGGCCGCTTTTTAGATATAATCGATTAGAAAGGCAAGGATGATTGGAACAATAAGGATTGGGTCTTACTACTACACTAGATATAGGAAATAAGTTACAATTCGGCCTCTGTAATATTGTTAATCTAATACATTAGCAATAGTGAATTAGATCTAACGAATAAGGAGGAAAAAAATTAAATCTACACTAATTTTATCTCAACTTTACCTTTACCTGTGATTGAACCGGGTACCACTAGTTTACACTTCAAGCCGCTACTCACCAACCTAGACTGACTTTACCTGATAACACTTGAAAAATAACTAAATTTGACTCATCTCTATCGTTCCCCAAGTTAAAAAAATTAATTTAATTGTGGACCAAGACCATAAAGTAATATAATTCTCATAGTTTACTGAAGTATTAGTAATTTAAAAGTAATTCAATTCTGTTGATTCTGATCCGTTGCAATCACTTGAGCCTCAGCAGTTTTAGCGTATCTTGCCATTTCCGAAATCAGGCAGGAAAGACTTTTTTTCACATCTTTCAGTGATAAAGAATAAAATTCAGAGCCAGGGGACTTCCCAAAAACCTTGAGAAAATAATCTGTTGTAACCCAAGTTCAAAGTTAAACCACTTCATTATTATTAAGTGATAATTTGAAAGTTCTACCGATTATTGCATCGCGACGCTTGTAGTCAAGAGGAGGTTTCATTTCGTGATCTCTTGCGTTGCACTTCTTACCCATCAAGGAATAGCCGATTACTTCGTGTGGTTCAAAGAACTTTTTGAAAAGGCTTCTTGCAAAAACATTGACAGTAGGTGAGGCAGTTTTTATCGTTGACAAATATTCACTGGTCAGTTTCATGCCGTTCCCAATGTCCACTTGG